>JH431071.1:210614-230568 GCA_000239455.1 Strigamia maritima
ATTTCGTGCATGCAGCTGATGCTGGCAATGCAAATGCAATGGCTTTTCTTGGGAAGGTGAGAAGAATATTGTTTCTGATCATTTTGATTTTAGGCCTATTTGAATTTTATCGAAATTCTCGTGTACAACTTTGATTTTTGTGTCTGGTTTATTTGATGTTCAGACCGAAAAAATTAATTTGCATAAAAATATGAAAATCTTTATATTAGTCAATTTTAGACCTATTTTCGCCCCATGTAAGTCAATTTTAGACTTATTTTGGCCCATATAAGTCAATTTAAGACTTATTTTGGCCCATATAAGTCAATTTAAGACTTATTTTGGCCCATAAAAGTCACTTTTAGACCTATTTTTGGTTGAGTAAGACAATTTAGATCTATTTTTGCTTAAATTAGTCAATTTTAGACTTATTTTTGGTTGAATAAGACAATTTAGATCTATTTTTCTTAAATTCGACGATTTTAGACTTTTTTTTTTTTTTTACTAAAAATCAGTCAATTTTAGATCTAATTTTACTAGAATTAGTCAATTTTAGATCTAATTTTACTAGAATTAGTCAATTTTAGACCTATTTTTGCTAAAATTAGTCAATTTTAGACCTATTTTTACTAAAATTAGTCAATTTTAGACCTATTTTTACTAAAATTAGTCAATTTTAGACCTACTTTTGCTAAAAATTAGTAAATTTCAGACCTATTTTTGCTAAAATTAGTCAATTTCAGACCTATTTTTGCTAAAATTAGTCAATTTCAGACCTATTTTTGCTAAAATTAGTCAATTTCAGATCTATTTTTGCTTACAAATTTGAAAATTTATTAATTAATTATTTATTTGAATCATTAGATGTATTTAGACGGTGGATCTGCAGTCAAACAAAACAATGAAACAGCATTCAAATACTTCAAAAAAGCTGCAGACATGGTAAATTCAAAAAATAATTCCCGCAAATTACTGTAATCTCAAACAAACAACTCTAGAACAACGCCGTCGGTCAAAGCGGACTCGGCCTCATGTACCTATACGGCAAAGGAATACCGAAGGACGAAGCCAAAGCCGTCCGATACTTCACCCTCGCCGCCGACCAGGGCTGGGTCGATGGACAACTGCAACTGGGCATTATGTACTACAGTAAGTAAATTAAATAAAAAATAAATCAAAAGAAACGAAATAAAAAGAAAAATTCAAATTTCAGGTGGAATCGGTGTCCCGAAAGATTACAAAAAGGCAATCAAGTTCTTCAGCTTGGCTTCCCAATCCGGTCACGTGCTCGCCTTTTATAATCTCGCGCAAATGCAGGCATCGGGAAGCGGGATGGTGCGCTCTTGCCACACGGCGACGGAGCTGTTTAAGAATGTCGCCGAAAGGAGTCGGTGGTCGGAGAAGTTGATGGAGGCGTATAACGATTATAAGGAGGGTCGTGTGGATGAGGCGTTGCTCAAATATTTATTTTTGGCTGAGATTGGATACGAGGTGGCTCAAAGCAACACGGCGTTTATTCTGGATAGACGTAGTATTGATGGAGTTTGAGGATAAATATGATTTGGTAATGATGGTTTGTGTTTTTTCAGATGAGACGAGTTTGTTTAACGAAAATGAAACTTATATTCGAGCGTTACTCTACTGGAGTAGAGCTGCTAGTCAAGGTGTGGTGGAGTGTGTTCGTTGATTTTTTTGAGGGGGTGGCCAGGTGTTTGTTGATTGGGGTTTCGGAAAATCATGAAGTTTATATGGAATTCATAAAGTATTTTTCGGATTTTGGGGATTGACTGTAAATTTGATGCGTTTTTGAGAGATTTTCATGTAATCTTTTTGAATTTTTATGGCATTTTCATTCATTTTATTGGCATTTTTATGCAATTTATCATTTGCATTCATTTTATTGGCATTTTTATTTATTTTATTGCCATTTTTATCTATTTTCTTGACATTTTATTTATTTATTAGCATTTTCATCCATTGGCATTTTCATCCATTGGCATTTTCATCCATTGGCATTTTCATCCATTGGCATTTTCATCCATTGGCATTTTCATTCATTGGCATTTTCATCCATTGGCATTTTCATCCATTGGCATTTTCATCCATTGGCATTTTCATCCATTGGCATTTTCATTCATTGGCATTTTCATCCATTGGCATTTTCATCCATTGGCATTTTCATCCATTGGCATTTTCATCCTCATTTTCATCATCATTTTATATGCATTTTATGGAGAATTTGCCCATGTGGAATTAAGTGAATTTTGCCATTTCAAATATTTTCAATATTTCAAGTAGAATATTTTGAATTTTTTGGAAAAAACATAACCAATGGCCACCCCTCGAAATAATTTAATCCCAAACAATTTGTTTATTACATAAATATTCTTTTTCCTTAGGTTATGCGACCGCACGTGTTAAATTAGGCGACTACCATTACTACGGTTATGGTACTGCAGTTGATTACGAGGTGGCAGCTAATCATTACAGAGTAGCATCGGAACAGCAGCATAACGCTCAAGCCATGTTCAATTTGGGCTACATGCACGAACAAGGCCTAGGATTAAAACAAGTAAAAAAAAAAAAAAAAAAAACATTTTATTTCATCTATTTACACAACAATTAATTCCATTATTTTTTTTTATTTCAGGATATTTATCTTGCCAAACGGTTCTACGACATGGCCGCCGAAACGAGTCCAGATGCACAAGTGCCTGTAATATTAGCTCTAGCTAAACTCGCAGTTTTATTTGGGCTAAAACATTTCGAGGAGGTGAAATATTGTTAGAAATTTCCTCTTTTCATCTTAATTTAATGGTTTTAATTTTTTTTTTCCCAGAGTAAATGGACCCATTTATTATCTGAATTTGATCTAGATACTCTTGTAGGCCCCGACTGGGATTTGTATTTGATGACGGCTTTAGCTCTTGTCCTCGTTTTATTAGTTTTCTTTCGGCGCACGCCATGAAACAAATTGAACTTTGAAAAGTGATGATGTTGTATCAAAAATATTGGAGGAAATATTGACTTTTAAACAATAAATTCACTTGGATCATGTTTTCCCTTAATTTTAATCGTTTTTAAAAATAACAAAAAAAAAAAGAACGTTTTGTGCATGGTTGAGAGTCAACAGTGTAAATACAATAAAAAATTTCTTTTTTATTATTAGAGGCTAATGTATGATTTTTAAATAGAAGTGAATGGAAGTTTTAAACATTTTTTAAATTGATAAATGTTTTAAAACATTAATTCGATGTTTGCAAAAATTTCCGATCATCAAATGAACATTTTTCTCGACATTTTACTCCAGGATCATTTGTTTCCGGCTTTTCATCTGTCTGTTCATCTATATTTTTTTTTACTTGAAATGAATGTTTCTTCATCATAAAAATTAAGAACAAAAGGACAGGTTGGAACAGCTTCTTTCATCAGTTTTATTTATCTCCCCGTCATTGGGATGTCTAGGATCAAACTGGGAGAGTATTTTCTTGGGAAAAATACTCTTCTTTTTCTTCTTGGTAAAAATCTGATTTAAATTGTAAAAAAAAGTTATTCAACAAACAAATAAATATTTAAATCTCTCTTCAGATTTGCTCATCAATAATTTTTTGGGTTATTGTTGTTTGCTGTCACGTTTCTTTCTATTGTTGGGGTGCAAAATTTGTTGTTCAACCTGTGGTCCGCGTGTTCTGCCATGGTATGCTTCGATTGTAAATTTTGGAAATAGATGGCGCTCTAATTCAAATTTTTTAACATTATTTTTTTCTAGTTCAGTTATGCATTCACAAGTCACAACTATACTACACACAATAAAGTACGAGATAACAACTAATTACTTAACCAAACGTACAATCCTTTTTTTATTTCATCGTATATAATATTTTCGACAAATTTTTAACTCCCACCGCCAGTTAAATTAATCAATGTATTACTCGCTTCCACAAGTTCAGCAATAGAAACACGACCTCGCTGACGAATAAACTTCGAAACAGATTCGAGTTCTTCTCGGGACACGTAAATAAATTTGCCTCGATCATCAATCACACCAGATAACTGTCCCGATTTTTGCAGCGACTGTAAACGTTCTATGGCCTCTTGAGTCTTTAATTTGAAAGTCGCCGCCAAATCCTCCATTAGAACAACTTTGTTTTTCTAAAATGTAAAATCAATTTCAATTTTATCGAATTAAACTAGAACCGATCAAATAATGTACCTTAATATGGTCGATAAACTGTTTCAACAAATCTTGAGTCTGTAAAAACAATAAAAAATACATTTTGAGGTTAAACTAATGAGAAAACTGCATTTTATATAAGAATTGTAATTTTTATGAGTAAAAATGTCTCTTTTCAGCCTAAAATGTTGAAAAATGTCTTTTTTAAGCCCAAAATGCTAAAATATAATTTTTTTAACCCTAAAAAGTCAATTTTAGATGCAAAATTAAGATTAATTTCAAAGAACTGCATTTTTTTTGTTATAAAATAAACATTCTGAGACTAAAAATGGATTTTTATGCTCTTAAACGCAATTTAACATAAAAAAAAAAAAACCGTTTTTACATCCGAAAAAATAGCATAAAATTCCCTTTCTAAACTCAACATCAATAAAAACGAAAATCTCAACCTCATTTTCAGACTGCATTTGATCAAAACCCGAATCTTCAACACTAAAACTCTCTTTCAACAATAAATATTCCTCGTGTTCTTTACGAGCTAATTCTTCCTTTCTCAACTTTTCTTCCTCTTCCTAAAACAAACAAAAAAAGATCATTTTACATTAAACCAACCCAAATCAATGTAAAGAAAACAACAAAATAATACTTGTTTAGCCTGTTCAGCCTTTTCCCTCTCCTCTTCCTTCTTCCTCTGTTCTTCTAACAACAATGCTCGCTGTTTCCTCTCCTCACGTTCCTCTTCATCTCTCTATTCAACTCATCATTACAAAACCACACAACAAATCCCTTCAAATTTCAATAAACCTCTCTCTGCATCTTTTTTTCCGCCTTCATTTCGAGTTTTTTCCTTTTTTTAACTCCAATTTTTCCCTCTGGCAGCGCGATATGCTCAGCCAGCGGATCCTCTTCTTCGTCTTCATCAACATCATCTATTAAAAAAAAAAAATTAAAAAATAATTATTTATTTATAATTCATTTTTATATAGAATATACTTTCATCTTCCTCAACGTGGTGTCGTAAATGCCGTCCGCGGCTCCTTCTTGCTCTTATAAATCGAGCAGCATCTTGATCTAAATTTTGTCTAACCGCCGCAACCCGAGGTTGAGCCTCCTGATTCTCCGCACTAACGTCAGGGGCTTTCTCTAAAAAGATAAAAAACTACAAATTCAGTTATTTTATCAATTTTAAATATTAGAAAAAAAACTTACCACTTGTTAATTTAGGTCTTAATAAAGCTATTAAGATGAGAAATATAGATATAAGTGTAATTACAGCTATTACGAGCACCACATCCACCATACTGAACGAATATAAAAATTACGGAAGCTTTAATTGAAATAATGTCACTTGTACACTTCCGTAGTTTGATATTTCTGCGATTTCAGCGCCACGAACAAAAATACGGTTAAAATAAATAAAATGGCGATGTCCAATGATGAAATCAATATGGATTTATCGTGTTTACATTACAGTTTTGTGTGAATGAAGCCATGGAAAAGATGAACTGAATTTACTTTTAACTAATTTTTGTCTTGTAAGTCGGTTGTAAATATCCTTAACATTCAATTTGTGTTCCTAATCGAAACTGATTGTTTTTCTAGGTAATTTGATACCAAATGAGTTTGTAATCATGCTGAATACTGGCAAAAAGGAATCCACAAGAGGTTTTTACTATTTTTAAAACATTTTATACATTTTTATTTACGGTATTTATTTTTATTTTTTATTTTTAGAATGCGAAACTCCAGGCTCAACAAATGATTTTGTAAAGAAAAGTTCAGCATATGCGCCTGTATCATTGAATTTAATGGGAATGTACTTAGTTAAAGAGCACATGAATGCTCATTATAAGAGGATATATAATGTTAAAGGTGAATTTTTGTTTTTGGATGATGGAAATTTGTTTTTAATATTTTTTTTTTTTTAGTCTGCTGTCGATACTCGACCGCCTCATTCGATACAAAATCGAATGAAATCGGCTGGTGGAGGGTATTCTAGGTGTAGTTCTCGGCAGAGTTATGTGAAATCTCACGATGGGAATGACGAGAGGAGCGGAAACGTACATTTTTTAGATAAAGTCGATAAATATTTAGAATCGGTTCGAGATTACGCATCGTCACCATCAACTTCAGTTAAAAATTATAATAGAAACTCATCTGCACATCGTATTCGAGTAAAATATGATGTAATATGAGATTTATTTGAAAATAATCATTTTTTTGTTGTTTTCTAAAGGAAAACTCGAGAAATGGTCAATCTAGAGTGAAATACGGATATACAGAACCAGCAAATGTAAATTTATGTTCAATTTACGTATGAAATTGGGGTTAAAACAATATAATTGATTTAAAATAAGTTCTTTATTTGGTTATTTGATATTTTTCTTGATTTTTTTAATTTCAATTTCTGTCACTAGAGTTGAAATTGAAAATTACAAATGGATGCCATGTCGTAAATTTCAAATAATAAAAAAAAAAAAATAAATAAACATAAAAATATTAAATATAATAACTGAAATGTATTTTTTACAGAGAAAATACAGCACATGTAGTAAATATGAAAAACGAGTGGTTCCCGCGCTGAGAATTCAACGGGATTTGGATCATGCGCGATGGTTGAAGGATCAAGCACGGAAATTTAGGGCTGATCAAAAATTGAATGAATTAGAGAGATGTGACAAATCTCTCGATGATTTTGTTGACGATAATCTTTACGATGAAAGCGAGAGGGATTTACCAAACGAAGAAGCGGATTACGAGTTAGTTTATTAATTAGTTTTAAAAAAATTTGATGAAATTATTAATTTTGTTTTATTTCAGTGATTTAGTGAATTTAAATTCGCCCATGGAGTCTGTTACTAGCTTGAGGAATTGCGAAATGTTAGCACCGATAAGTACTACTCGAATTAAATCGTCAAATCGATTCTCGAGTATGAGATCTTTGGTTAAAGAACAACTGGAGGCAGAGTAAGGATTAATTAAGACGTAAACAGTGGCATCTAAGTAACAATAACAATACAATTTGGTTCTTCTATATCAAATTTTAGCAATTTTATCAAAAAAATTGTAGTTTGGCTAAATACATCAAGGATTTCTTACATTTTATTAGATTTCAGCATAATTTCGATGAGATTTATTAAAACTTACCAAACTTATGTGAATTAATTGAAAATTGACTAAATTTAAGTGAAATTAATTGTGAATTGACTAAATTTAGGGGAAATTAATTGAAAATTGACCAAATTTAGTGAAATTTGTCGGAAATGGACTAAGTTTGGATTAAATTCATCGAAAATTGATCAAATTTAGTAAAATTCATTGAAAATTGACCAAATTCAGTGATTCATCGAAAATTGACCAAATTCAGTGATTCATCGAAAATTGACCAAATTCAGTGATTCATCGAAAATTGACCAAATTCAGTGATTCATCGAAAATTGACCAAATTCAGTGATTCATCGAAAATTGACCAAATTCAGCGAAATTCATCGAAAATGGACCAAATTTGTTTGAAATTCATTGAAAATCGACCAAATTTGGTTACAAATCTTTAAAATTTAGCGAATTAAGTTGAAATTCATCGTAAATTGACCAAATTCAGTGAAATTCATCGAAAATGGACCAAACTTGGATGAAATTTATTGATAAATGACCAAATTTAGTTACAAATCTTCAAAATTTACCGAATTAAGTTGAAATTTATAGCCCAAATCTTCAAAATTTACCGAATTAAGTTAAAAATTTATAGCACAAATCTTCAAAATTTACCGAATTTAGTTGAAATTTATAGCACAAATCTTCAAAATTTACCGAATTAAGTTGAAATTTATAGCACAAATCTTCAAAATTTACAGAATTAAGTTGAAATTTATAGCACAAATCTTCAAAATTTACCGAATTAAGTTGAAATTTATAGCACAAATCTTCAAAATTTACCGAATTAAGTTGAAATTTATTGAAAAAGACCAAAAATGATAATTTGATAAAATTTATCAAAAACTTGCCATTGCAGGCAAAAAAACACAAATATATATCAAACACACTGATTAAGTTATTGCGCCATTGGACGCAAAAGTTCTATTTACTTACTCATTTTTACACATAGGGAAGAAGAACTGAGATATTTAGAGTTCATAACTGACGTTACTAATGATATATTACTTCGTGGTGTTTACACAGACAGGTAAAAATAAAAAAAAACATTAATTTTAATTCCAAAATATAACTTTAATTATACTAATATACTTTCATTTCAGGGCTCTCAAACAAGTTTTTCAATACCACATCAACAGAAGAATTGATCTGAATTTTGTAAGTATCAATAACCAATCGGAAAAAAAAAAAACCAATTAAAATTTAAAATTCACATTTTTATTCAAATTTTTTCAAATTTTAGAACAAAATGAAAAATCTCTTAGGAAAACTTCAAGACGACCTCGGCATTCCACGCTTTGAAAAACAATTCACACCGACTTACATGGAACCAACTCCAAAAGAGAAAAATATCATTTTACGCAACCCTACACGAAACGAACTGGAAACGGTCGCAAATAACGATTCATCGGTTCAATCCAATCTCCAAAAGTCGATAGGAAACAAAAAAACAAGCGTCCATTTTAGTCCCAAGTTGGAAAACGAACAAACATCATTAAATTCGATCGAAGATGATCCCGATACGAAAGTAAACGAACTAACGGTTAAAGATGAAAGCGAATTGAGTGAAAAAGCGACGGATTTGAGCGAAGACGAATTAAACGAAGCGGTAATTAAAGATAAGAATAATGAAGATGATGCAGATTGGGAATTAAGTCAACACCTCGAAGGTGTTTTAAGTGTCGGTACTAATGAGGAAAGCTCGGAAGAAGAGTCATTTGAAAATGACTTGGAAATCGATGAGAATGACGTCATGAATTACTCGGACGAAGATTTTTGTTCGTCGCATTCGGAGAATTGAGATATTTTTGTTTTATTTCTGTATATTTATTGAAATTGTAGATAAAATATTGTAATTTATGATGCTGGCATCCGTTAATAAAGATAGCGAGTTGGTTTTATTGTTGGTCTGTTACATGTCGCCATCTAGCGACATGTTTTTTAAACATTTTCTAATGTCAGTATTGGGCAGTTTTAATATAATTTTAGCGATACATGTGAAGAAATTGTTGATAAAATTCAAAGTTTTTGTTCTGAATTTTGAGTGTCCGTTGTCCGTTGCTCAGTTTTTAGCATCCGGCATTTATTCGAATAAATGACGTCTGGCGCCTAAAAAAGATAAACTAAACTGGTGACCCGGTTTTTAGATAATTAATTTTTTTTTATATTTATTTATTGATTTTAGTTTTATATTCATTTTCATGGTATTTAGTTAATAAACGTTTAAAAAAATAAATAATTATATCAATATAATATATTTTTATTCAGTGTTTTCGTTTATTGTGCTTTTATTTCAAAAATTATTTTAACGATTTCAGTGCCAACTCTTTCATTCCTTTCTCTCTAACCATTAACCAACAACAGACTTATTCACATCTCATCTAACAAAAAATATTTTTCAAATTTTCACATTTTCGATCAATTCCCCTAAATAAAAAAAAATTACATAGTTGACTTACCCAACCTGGTGTCATAAACAAGAAATAAAGTAGCGTCGGATGACGAATCGGTTGAACGACCTTCCCGCCTGTTCGAGTTATATCCAGTGTTTACACGAATCAATCAAAGCCCCCAACAAGAACTTTCAAAGTGAGTAAAACATGAGGAAACTTTATTTGTAGGGATTAAGTCCAATCTTATTTTTCGAAACTTCTTTCTATCCTTGTAGTTAGCAAATATTGACACGTGGTGTGGAAACTATGGCAATCGTGTGCCCTAGTCAATATATGGGTTGCTATGGAAAATTGATTTCCTCAAGAAAGCAACAGTTACAACAACGTAAAAGCAGCACGCCATCGAACTTGAGTGTGAAACAAGTGAATTTTTTGAACTTTTATGTCAATATGGATCCTGATTGAAGAATTGATCCATTTGATTAATGGCGGTTTCAATAATGGACGAAAATCAAAACGAGGTTCGGCTTGATCTGAAGATGAAGGCTGTTTCAATTCTCTACAGATTAGTTAGGTGACTATAAACATTTATCAATATTTTTATTCAATTTCGCAAAATTCACACGATTAATTTACACATTTACAGATCTAAATTATTAAGTAGGTACTTGGTGGCCATGTTGGATTTGGTTAGATCGATGAAATTTACAAACTCCGTTTATTGGAATGATAAAACAACTTAGTTTTAGAATACATGAATAAATAAAATATTTATTCATAGCATCGAACAAATTAAGCATTCTGCAACAGTTAGTATTCTCACCCTTAGTGGGAATGTTCCACGATTGGTTGTTATAATCTCATGACATTACATCACATGGCAGTTTTAATTATCACATTGTTTTCACCAATGAGAGGCGAATTACACTGAGAATTTTTTGAGCCCAAAGCCTCGCACGTAACGAGGTACACTATTGGCCGAAGCACTCAATTGTTGGCCAATCGTGTCTGAAAATCACCCATGCGCATTGTAGAGTTTCCCCGCTATGTTTATTTCTTAATGGCGGCAAAACACCACTAATTTCGGACTCAAAAAATTCTCTTCCCAAATACTTCTCGATCCCGGGAGATTAATATCGAATAATCATACGCGTTACAAGTACCATTCGTGATCTTACATCGCAAGAAACAAGAAAACTCGTATTCGTATGATTATTCTCTAGCTCTTGATAATTCCTGTACTATATCACCATGACTCAAATCTGAAGGTGCATTTTCATTTGCGAGAAATGCCATTTCTCGCGCCTAATTTTCAATAATCGCGCGACAAAAATCGCACGCTTATCCATTTTCATGCAAGCTAGACTTGCAAAGGCGCGCGATTGTTGGCGCGATTCTGCTTCTGGCGCGCTTCTGTCGAGTCTAGCTTTGCTCACAAAATCGCGCCTAAAATCGCGCCATGTGACAACAATTTTGACATTTGAACAGGCCCCACCCACAATTGCAAATGGTGCTGGTTTTTTTTCCTCCACTTGAATTTTTAATCTTGATTAATCAATGCCATCCACATCCAGAAAAGCCAAAAAATAATAAATTCAGCAATATTTGATGCTAAACATTTCACACTAATGTATATTTCATGAAATGTCAACTGATTTTTACAAAATTTTTGAAAGCGAGAAGTGGCTCTTTTAGCTCTAATGAAAATGCTCAAGCCAGAGCTTGATTTTTAGAGCGATGCGATTGTTGGCGCGATTTTTTTTGTGGCGCGATTTTTTTTGTGGCGCCAGAAATTCTCTCGCAAATGAAAATGCACCTTAACTCTCACAGTTGATGACGTTAATTCATTATACCATTGTTAAAATCGCTCTTCTGCTCTAATTTATTGATTTTAAAAATTGTCACATCGAATACCACTCGAGATCGGGCGATTGTTGTAGTAGTTTGCGCACTCATTTTCCTGAGAGATAAGCTCACTCGTGCCCCTGCAGGTACTCGTGATCTTATCATGCAGGAAGATTCGTGCGCAAACTACTACAACAACAATCCCCGCCTTCTCTCTTGTGGTGTTCTAACTGAAAACCCATTTGAACAAAATCAAAAATAAAAACGTCTAAATCCATTAAAATTTTAAAATTCCATTAAAATCTTTTAAATGTTTATAAATCTATTAAATTTTGTTCAATTTTCTGGAATGTTATTAAAAAAAAAAAATCCAAATTCCAATCTTTGCTGGCTATTGTCAATTGTCATTCCTGCCAGAAAATCCTGAGGCGATGTATTATGCAGATTTGAATTGATGAAATAGATTTGTGGCATTTGCAATTCCAAAAAGGGGCATGAGGCATCCAGTCAAAAATTTTGACAATGGTACCAAAAAAAAATTATAATTTTCCAATCTCATATTGCAGGCACAAAATTATGCAACCCACTAATTGGAGAGAGAGAGAGAGAGAGAGAATTAGGTTTATAGACGCAAGTGATGACTCGGGCTTTACACGTCTTAAATCTGACAAAAGTGAATCTGACATATGAAATCTGACAAGATGAAACTAACATACTAACACTAATTGGAGAAAAACAAAACGAGATCGGTTTATTTCGTCGCTGCCGTGACGAAAAGTCACGTTGATGAAATGATCAAACCCCAACAAAACAACTATACTCTATTTATTATTTCGTGCGCGAAACTCCCATTGGTTAATGACCTGTATTGTATCGAAAGTATACATTGTGGCATCTTATTTTAATCCTCTAGTCGATCCGAGTCAAAAAATCATTGTTTCATAGCCAAAAAATGTGCGCAACAATACAAAAACCAAAATGTAAATAATTTTTTAAAAATATTTTACAAGCATTTTCATTTGTTAACAATGGCATGCACATTTTTGGACTACAAAACAATGATTTTTGGACGCAGCTCATCTAGAGGATTAAAATAAGATGCCACAATATATACTTTCGATACAATATAGGTTATTAACCAATGGGAAATTCGCGCACGAAATGATAGAGTATAGGTATATATCGATCGAATTTAGGGCTCAGGTGGCCTAGTGGTTAGAGCAGTAGCTTTTATGCCACTTTGGTACCAGGTTCGATCCAGGGCTCCAGCTTCATCCTTACCAAAAATAGTTTTTAACGATATCATTGAACAGATATTGTTAAACAAAGTTTGTTTGTAATGGCGATTATACAGTGCTTTCGATGATCGAAAATCTCATCAGCAGATATTGTTAGCGTGGATTCATAAATTTTCTTTGTGAATTCAGCTCCAGATTCCAAGGAAGTTGACCGCAAGTCGATCATGAGATCTAGGTTCAACCTTCGGTGTGAACTCCTTCAGAGTCGGGGATCGCTCTACAAATTGGTGCGAAAGGAATTTAAGTGTTTTTTTAAAAAAAAAAAATTGGATGGTTTCAACCATTTCAAGATGGCTGCCAATAACCTTTACATGGTCCAAATTGCATTCCTATCTAAAACCAAACCAAACCATTAA
The DNA here is from genome assembly GCA_000239455.1 of Strigamia maritima. Classification (NCBI taxonomy): domain Eukaryota; kingdom Metazoa; phylum Arthropoda; class Chilopoda; order Geophilomorpha; family Linotaeniidae; genus Strigamia; species Strigamia maritima. Next base: position 223,813 of record JH431071.1, read on the forward strand.
TTCCAAAATGTATCACTATATCCATCTGGCATTAAGCCTAAACCGTTGTCTTACAAGTTAGTTTATATATGCACCCCATTTGCTTTTTTTAGCCTTTAAACAACGAGCCATTTTCTCTTTGGTGCAGACTCCACATGAAAACCACTTCGCGCAACCGGCCGTCAACACAAACAGCCGTCGCCTCGCCCGTCGCTACTTCGGCATTACCGCCGCCAATTGCGCGCTCAGACGTGCGACGTTTCACACACGAACCGCCGGTAATGCGCCGTCCTTACATCGATCCTTTGCCACACGTGGTGCGGGTGAGTATTGAGTTTGCATTAATTTGCATCTTTTAATTTGTAATTTTTCAACACTTGGCGTCGGAGTCGAATCGTCGAACAAATGCGAATCAAATGTAGGGGGTGAAGGGGTTGAAAATGCGATTAATTTTCTCGCTTGCTCGATGCAGATGGAGCGTGAGCTGCTGTTCTATTTTTAGATACGGCGCCATCTGAGGAGGATTTTTTTTTTTAGCGTTGTCGCTATGGGGTTTTTGAATCTCTGCACGACTAGGATGGAGTTCAAGGTTAAGATTGATTGCGAGGAAAGTGAAAAAGGATTTTTATTTATGGAAATCAATCACTGTTTGATGGGGAGGATGAAAGAGGAAATGTAAATGGAGTTGTTAGTTGGTTTTATTTTATTGATGGATTTGTACAGTGGCTGGCAAACCTTGGATAGATCAAATTTTGAACAATTATGACCAATTTTTGTTAAATTTTTTTGTTTTTGGACAAATTTGGACAGAAAAATAAAAAAAAAAAATAACTAAATAACTAAACACTATCCAACAATTCATGCACGAAACTAAAAAGTGAACTTTTTTGCATTGTACTGAAAGTATATATTGTGGTATCTTATTTTAATCCTCTAGTCAAGCTGAGTCTAAAAATCAATAGGTGCGTTCAATCCTGGAAAGGAAAAGTCACTTCTCCTTATCTGCCTTATGGAAAATTGACTTCTCAATGAACCCACTTAAATTATTCATGCATTTTCATTTGTATTTTCATTGTTTGTGGAATAAAAATTAGATTTAGTTGATAAATTGTCTATTACATCTTGACTTAATATATTTCATAAGAATCTGCTAGAAAATAGATAAAATTTGCGAAAAATGACGACAAATCGGTATGGACATGACGGAACATCATGGCCGACGTATAGGTGCACGTTCCGCGGCCACAATGTTCGGTGATGTCCGTACCCGATTTGTCGTCATTTTTCTCAACTCTTACCTATTTTCATGCTGATTTCTCAAAGAATCGTTAGGATGTTGTTTACCACCTACAAAATTGGCAGGTTTTATTCACTAAAATTTTAGTTTGGATAGGGAAACATCAACGATCTAATCATTTCCAAGATGGATGCCACTAAAGCTATTTTTTGTGAGCACCGCGCATGTGCAGTAAAAAGAAGTGACTTCTATATGGCAAAGAAGTGAGTTGGGTTTGCCTTTTTTCTAAAGTCACTTAAGTCACTTCTATAACGACATCAACAAAATGAGCAGATGACAGCATAAAAAAAAAAAAAAAAAAAAACGACGAGAGAAACGCTCACAGTGACATTGTCCGAATCATTGCTGTTGCTTTCCTGGCTGTTTCATTGTTGTTAGCCATTTTTATTTTGGATACCCTGTGCAATGATATCATTGACCCTGTATGATGAACAAATCTCGTGCATTATCGAATTGGTCCCGCTTTTCTCTCGTCGTTTTTTTTTTTTATGTTGAGTAAATTTAGACACAACAAAATTTTTTAAAAATTTTTGTGGATTACTTTTAGGGGTTTTAAATGATGCTTGATCTAATGGAACAATAAAAACTGTGATGTCGTAAACCCTTTAATATTTTATTTTTTCAAACTAGTTTACAAATTAATAAGTCTGCCTGGTAACGAATCTTTCCCAAATAAATTAAAATTTATCAATGGTTGCTGTTCAACTGGAGGTATATAATATTGGTAAGGATTATAACCATACCGATTGTATCCTTGATTTGGATTATAACCATATCCATTGTATCCTTGATTTCGATTATAACCATATCCATTATACTCTTGGTTAGGATTATAACTGCCTCTCTTGTACTGTTTGTTTGGATTTATATGAACAATTTCATGTCTAACATGGGCTGTAAAAGATAAACATGACAAATTACTTTCTACGTAAAAAGAAAAATATTACTTTACAAGAGAAAAAACTTGATTTAGATATAAAAAATATGCGTCCAAGTCGAAATTTTAAAAATAATTTACCTGTAGGGTTATTATGAAGGACTACTTGGACAGATTGATCCGTAGAAACAGACTTATCAGTAGGGATGACATCTTTTGCAACTATTAAAATAGAAAACTAATGTAAATTCTATTGCCAACACATTGCAACAAACTCCCATTGGCTAGAGTCTGTTTGTTGTGACAAATTTATGGTCACGTGACTACTTCCACCTAGTGAAGGCAACCTCATGGGAAGTTATTTTATTGTCGTTTCGAACTTTCTTCCAAGGTTTACGAAATATTAACCTTCAGATTTGAAGCATCTAATGTTGCAGATAAACTCTTATTATAGGTAGGAAAAAGAATTACATGAACCTAAATAAAGCCGACATTTGGCATCAAAGCCGAATTCACTTACCAGCGTAAGCGGCTACTATGGTGACGCAAATAATGATGCAGTTGAAGGGGACGAAGCTGCCATATTATTTTTTATGTTCCACAGTCGATTAAGAGCTGCCCTCGAATTACTGCCGCGCCCCTCGGCTGTAGTTTGAAATAAACGCTGCACTCGAATTACGGCCGCGGTGGGTATTTGAAGTGTATATCAGTTTTGAAGCATACATTTAATATACATTTATTTAAATGTATATTTTAATGTACATTACATATACAGGGTGGGGAAAAAGTCTGTTTCCAGTCAAAAAATTTCCAAAACGGATAAAGATATCAAAATTCTGCTAATGCAGTTGAATAGTAATTGCTCGGTGCGCTTTTCAATGGTGATATCAAAACAATCATCAAATGATTGCATAACAATGACTTTCACACTGTATCTTAAAAGCCGTTGAAGTTAGACAAAAATTTCCAATTAGAAAATTGTAGAGAATCATTTTTTTTAGTACAATGACATTTAAAAAACTGTATGTTAATAGGAATTTATTTTGAGAAAAATTAGAAAATTAGTTGTTACAAATCTGTAATTTTTTCTGTAATTTTTTTACTGCCAAAAAATACTTTTTAGTTTAGTTCCAGAATAACTTTACTTGTAAATTCTTAGCAATTTTCAAACATTTTTATCATGATTTGAGATTTTAAAAGTTTCTTACACTGTGGTGCTAAATTTTGAAACAATTGTCATTTATGAATTACAAGGTTTTTTGATTGCTTTGTGATTTTAAGTCATCTAAAAGTTTTCAAGTATTCATTTTAATTTCAAATTCCAATAAAATTTCTTAAAAATCATGAAACACTTAAAAATAAAGGGCTAACTAATTTTCCTATTTTTTCAAAATAATTTCTTATTAACATACTGTTTTTTTAATGATATTGTACTAAACAAATCATTCTCTACAACTTTCTAATTGAAAATTTTTGTCTAATTTCAACAGCTTTTAAGATACAGTGTAAAAGTCATTGTTGCAATCATTTGATGATTGTTTTGATATCACCATTGAAAAGTGCACCGAGCGATTACTATTAGCAGAATTTTGATATTTTTATCCGTTTTGGAAATTTTTTGACTGGAAACAGACTTTTTGTCCACCCTGTATTATTAGAAAACAACACGAGAACACATTGAAAATAAAGTTGAAAATCAATGGCTTTAATGTTCTCATAACTACCGTACTTGGTGAAAAACAAACTTGGTGAAGGAAGTGGAGTGGTGAAGTAACATTCAGTCTCTGATTCTGGTTGGAGTCCCAGGTAGCTTAATGGTAAAGCACCCAACCGGCAATTGGGGGATCTGGGTTCAAGTCCCGGTCTGGGCTCCAATGGAGTCTGGGCTGTTTGTTTTTCACCAAGTACGGTAGTTATGAGAACATTAAAGCCATTGATTTTTAACTTTACCCTGTATTATAATACAATTGTATTATAATGTATTAAAAACGTTTGCAAGTACTGAATATTTACTCTGTGTAGTAGAGATTTTATCAAAGTGATTTCACAATTGGTTTTATTCTGTACTATATAGAGTATGTACAGTATGCAGTAGATGCAAACGTTTTTAATAGAAGAAGCCATTTTATCAAAGTGATTTCACAATTGGTTTTATTCTGTACTATATAGAGTATGTACAGTATACAGTAGATGCAAACGTTTTTAATACGTTTGCATAGCTAAACGCAACTTACATACGTTGCGTTTTATGTACGCAACTTCTTAAGTTGTTTTTACTTTAAAAAGTTGCTTACAGTATAACCTGTGCGGTCCGGACACAGTTGGGCTGCAAAATTTTGTCCGGTCCGCACAGGTATTTTATTTCGGCTGGAGATTGGTTGGGTTCGGCCATTGTGTCCAGACTGGACAGGTGTCCGGTCGGCACAGGTTATACTGTACATGAAACGCAATTTACGACCAAACGATTTAAACGCCACCCTCGAATTTGTAATAAACGCCGTGGCCTTTAATCGACAAAATACGGTATTGTGATATCTTATTTTAATCCTTAGTCGAGCTAAAAATCATTGTTTCGTAGCCAAAAAAATGTGCGCAACAATACAAAAACCCAAATGTAAATAATTTTTTAAAATATTTTACAAGCATTTTTTGTTTGTTAACAATGGCATACAAATTTTTGGACTAGAAAGCAATGATTTTTTGACTCAGCTCTACTAGAGGATTAAAATAAGATATCACAATATATGTATACTTTCGGTACAACGCATGGGTCATTAACCAATGGGAGTTTCGTGCACGAATTGTTAAATAGAGTTTAGTTAAAAAAAGGCGTCCAATAATATAAAAATTACTTTTGAATGCACTTTTATCTGCATCGTAAAAGGAGTTTCGGGGATCATATAGACAACTTTCAGAGCATGCCGAAATTTACGTCACAGTTTTTGGGGTCAAAAGAGTGACCCAGGTTGGTGGAAATGTGGATTTTATCACATTAGTATGGGGGAGAAAACTTCCAAGCCCAGCCTCCTTGTGGCCTCCCCTGGGCACTCCACTGTGACACTTTGTTTTTCCGCTGCAGTGGTGCTAATGGGTCCTCTGGTTATCTATCTTCTTGTTTTTTTGCTCCGCTTTCTCTTCCGTGGCTTTTGTCTCTGTTTTTGACCATTTTTTGATAATGTAATGCTGCATTCCATTCTGCAATGGAATGTACGAATGTAGTGTTTATCAATAGTCAAATGTGTTTGTTTATGTCAGATTTATATTGGTCAGATTAAAAGACGTGTATGACCTCAGTCGTCGCTTATGTCTATAAACTCAATTCTATCTATCTATCTATCACATTGGTATTACAAAGCTTAAGGAGGATACTGTCCACCAGGGTTGGGCAAAAAAGTGCTATCGCTACTGTAGTGGCGCTGAAATTTTGCTACTTTCTATCGCTAAGTCGGAAAGAGGCGCCCATTGTATTTATGCCCTAAATAGCGAAAAAGTAGTGCAATTTGAACTACTTTTTTGCTATTTTCATATCTAGGCAAAATGTCACATAAACGTCATTCAAAAGGCATTTATGTACGATAAAACGTGGCCAGAGTAAATGGAACTTTCCATTACTCTGACGTTGCAAATAGAGGAAACGTAAGTGCATCACATTAGCTACATTCGCTTCATTTTCAGCAAGTAGCGCCGCAAGTAGCGCCACTTCAAAGTAGTGGCAGCACAATGGCGGTTCACTATTTGATAAATTTATAGCGCAACACTAGCGGCGCTATTTTCTTCAGTGGCGCACCCAACCCTGATGTCCACTTATTTCCCAGTATTGAATGCAAGTTGAAAAATCTCTCAATTTGTCATTATAAGTCAGTAATACTACATATACCAATACTGTCACCTTAAGTGTAAACATTCAAAATTATTCTTTTATCTTTGCCAACTAAACCGGGCTGTAAAGCACAGGGGCAGCAGGAGCAGCACAACCAAAAAATTCTTTCATTTATAAGTAGAAACTTACCATCAACACAACTGAAAATATTGGCCAATATCAGTAGAGAACACTGGATTAAAATTAGCAGTTTCATTGTGCTGGAAATAAACATTATATCATTAATTCATTACCGATTTCAACTCTTGAATTATTACATTTATAACTAACTTTGTGTTCTGTCGAGACTGATTTTGCAGAATTTTGTTATGAAATGTGGCAAATGTCAATGGTTAAGTAATTAGTCAAGCAATTAATTTTATTTATTTTTTTAACAGTTGATTAAACAAATCTATTTTTATTCTAATTGACACATTCATGGCTTAATTGATAATGCAAAAACAAATTTTAATTACTTGAATTTTGGTAGAAAGTGTTGTCATTTTTTTATAGTTTATTTGCATAATTACACTAGAGTTAAGAGATTAGTGGAGAAAGGGAAGAAGAAATTGAAAAAGTAGCTCTGAAAAGTGTTTAAAATTGACACTTAGTAAAATTGTAAAAGGAATTTTTTTTTTTTTTTGTTTGATTAGATGTTTCCAGATGACGCATTTTTTAACATAAAATTGTACTATACTTCCTTTGTTTATTCTATTTTTTGTTGGGAATTCCATTTGGTGCTGC
>JH431072.1:1020-25339 GCA_000239455.1 Strigamia maritima
TGTAATTTTTTTTTAAATTTTGTGTAATTTTTTTTAAATTTTGTGAATTTTTTTTAAAAATTTTGGTATCGGTATCGGTGATGTTCGGTTTATGAATGGTGCCTAAGCTTTTTACTATTATTTCATTTAAACTCGCAAATTGTTTTTTGTCTTCAACTGATCCGAGTGTTTCTAAACTTTTCTCCACTTTTTCCAATTGTTTCGAATGCTGGTCTAACATTTCTTTAACAGACCCTGGATGAGCCTATTTAATGTTACAAAATATTTAATTATGCCATGCCCACTTGTAACATAAAATAAAAACTAATGTATACAATGGACAATGCAGAGAATGATCCACTCAAAACAGTGCCAATGGTGCTGCTTTCTACAGTATATACTACATCATTAAATCATTATTGCACATAGTAAGAATTAATTTTAGTATTAAAAAGACAATTTACTTGTTTCAAGTTCAAAGCTTTCCAACACTTTTTCTATTTGTTTGGAGTTATTTGACTGCCAATCCAACATTTCGGCAACTGAAAATACAATTGTAGTTTCAGTTGCCAAAATGTTGGATTGGCAGTTGATTGCCAGATATTTACTTAAGTCAACATCCAACAACCAACAATGGTGTCCCCAAATAAAAACAAATTTGACAGTTTGTTAAAAAATGGGGTAATTTCTATAAAATCTCATTACCAAAATTGTCTTCCAAATCCTGTATCTTCATGATTTGATTCGAGGTTCACCATTTGTTGTTTAAATAAACTAATTTCCATCATCATCATCATCATCATCATCATCATCATCATCATCATCATCATAATAATATAATTTGTCGTTGGTGTCTGAAGCCTTTAGCAATATTTGCAACCGACGGCAGATGGCGCACCGGTTTTTAAACAGCATTCAACAGGATTGGCTGTTATTGGTGACGTTTTAATAATCTCGGACACATGTTTAACAGGGGAATCCACACGGGACCCCACGGGATCCCACGGGATTGGTGATCCAGTATATTTAACAGGATAGGATTTGATTGGAATCCACGGGTGATTTTATGGATTAAACGGGATTTCACGGGTCATTGTTGACGGAATTTTGGTGATTTAACGGGATTTTAGTGACTTTTACGTAATTTTAATAATTTTACGGGATTTTAAGAGTCCTGTACGGAATTTTAATAATTTTTATTACACGATTTTAATGATTTTATTTTTACAGGATTTTAATGATTTTTATGGAATTTTAATGATTTTTATGGGATTTCAATGAATATTACGGGATTTTAGTGAATTTTACGGGATTTTAGTGAATTTTACGGGATTTTAGTGAATTTTACAGGATTTTAATGAATTTTACGGAATTTTAATTATTTTTTACGGGATTGTAATGATTTTTACGGGATTTTAATGATTTTTACGGGATTTTAATGATGTTTACAAGATTTTAGTGATTTCATGGTGATTTCGTGGGTTAAATGGGTTGTTTACAGGTTAAACAGGATTTCACAGGAAATCACGGGTGTGGGTGTTTGAGAAGTTTTCAAGTTACGTAGTAACGGGTAACTTGCTAGTAAGAAATATCACTCGACCTTTCTTTTAAGATTACGCGAGTTGTTTTGGTTCAATGCCAAGTCATTTTTTAAACATTTTTCTGCTTCAATATTTTTTTCTTTATATCCACAAATATAAGTGGACTATACACAATACATCTCATTTCAATCCGCACCACTTAATCTTAATTATAATAAATTTAATTTATTTTGAATGTCAATTTGATTTGCTAGTTTTTAAAATAAAATAAAATTAACTAACTTGATGAAAAAATCATAGTACTGGTAACCAATAACTAGTCATCCGGTTATTTAGCCAATCACAGGTCTTTTCCAGCGGTTCATCACTTCCTCAGTAGTTCTCAATGATTGACTGATGCTATGATTGGCTAGTCTAAACTAGCATATATCATTTCTGAATTGTCATTGAAGCACTTAAATTATCCTAAATAACTTCTTGTTTCCTGATATTTTGAGGCAAAAAAAATTATTTGGAAAAAAACCACATTTTTTTTTTCACTGACTTGTTTTTTTTCTGCATGTTTTCTGCCAATATTTGTGCAGATCGGTTTTTCCAAACATGGACTTAAATGTCCCGTAAGAAGTTAAACCAATAACGTTGGTTGAGCCTTTAAAATAACTTAACTCTAAATTCATTAATTTTAATTCTATTAAAAACTACTTACTTTTCTCGACAGGAGGTCAATTGGCTTCCGTATATCTCCTTACTTACTGTAGGTTAAGTTTAAAACCGGGTACGTTTTAACCTTCCCCGTCGCAATCATTTTAAAATGTCATAAGTTTCGAGAGCGGCGTTTAATAGACGAAATAGGGTAAATTAAAGTAAGGAATTTAATGACGACCAATGTATCATTGTGATTCATCCGCTGCACTATATAGCCATACACTCATCTTTGAAGATGATTATACGAGAGATAAAAGTGAAAACGGTCCCCTTGAAACTTTCCTGCATCGCACCTCGCTCACGGTGTTAAATGGCGCTACTATCTACCGTGCTTTCTAACACTGTGCCACCTGCCCCGAAGTTATTGGAAGAATAAAAACAGAGTTGTTAATAATATTTGAACAAATTAATTAAATAACACTTAATGATAAAATGTAAATTTTTAATCTAGATTTCTAGTTCGATTAAAATTCTTAGTACAAAACCCAAATCAACTATTATTAACCTTCCAAGAGCCAATGATGTATAATGATGTATAAATGTATACTATCACCACACTGGTATAGGAAGTTTTCCTTAAAAATTTTTTAAAAATTCTGATGCTTGGCTACTTTGTACTGTTCATAATAAATTAATTTTATAGTATAAATTTAAAAAATATTAGTTAAAAATTCTACAAAATACAAGGCTTGCAAAATTCAGCCCCTGAATCTTTCCATGTTAAATTTTGGGCAGCTGCCCTGTAATTAGTTAAAGCGCTTCGGTTTAGAGCGCCACCACCATTTGTGGCAGGAAGTAAAAACAGTAATTTTGAATTTTCAGGTTAGATACAAATTCCAGTAAAGTTATGAATATATAAATTTTTGTTCAAAACTCTACTGGAAAATGAGATGTTTTGTAGATAACTTAAGCATGTTTTAAATCTTGCAAAGTTTTATTGCATGAAATATAGATGAATTAGACGAGTTTTGTTAATTTTTGATAAAATTAATAAAAATTTATCGAGATCAGAGTGAGTCTCATGTTTTGAAATTATTAAATATAAGCGACCTCTAGTGCCGACCACAACAACTAGTGCTAAAGCGCTACCATACAACAGCTTTATGCAATTATTCAAATGTATACATTATTGGTTTGCCATGTTCATTAGAATCATTGGCTCTCGGAAGGTTTTAAATTACATTCATGGAAAAATAATATTGTGTAACCTTGTACACAGGTGATTTGCAAAACATCATTCATCAATGATGAATCATCATTGTTGTAACATCAAATCCCGACATAACCAATCGTTTTATATTGAAAAAGGCATTTCATTTGGTAATTGTATCATCAACCTCCTAAAGTAGGAAAACTTTCATGCAAAATGAAATTAATATCTTGTAATAATACACCGGTTGTGATAAAATATAACGAAGTGGCTATTTCCGAATCACGTCCGTTTCGTCCTCCTTACTGTTACGAATTACTCGTAAATGCATTGAACTTCAAAATCTGTGAATTATAAGAATAAGTTATAATATCGTTGAAATCTGTTGAATTTAAGTCGTAGTTACCTCCAGTGGACGCCATGATTGTTGTGTTGGGATTCCAGTTCAGTTGTGAATACAATAAGGGAATATGTAGAGATAGAGATTTGGGCGTCACAAGTTGTATAGATGTAGTAATAATTGTCCATGAAAACTACAGAATGGAAACTTTTATTGTGGCTCATAATTTATAAATCTCAAAAATAAAAAAAATTAAATTGTTGTTGATTTGAAGGGTCAATTTCCTAGTGGCGTTTCCGTGAAACACACCTACAAAAGCAGACGATTCAAGAATCAAGAACGCCATGATTACTGTAAAATGTGTCTGACTCAACTACGCTAATTTTTTATTTACAAAGTGATTTATTTAATAAACCTAGTATACTGTAATACTGTACCCAGTAATCTGTAAGCGCTGTAACCAGCTTGACATGCAGCCCCACATAAGTGCTCCAATTTCAATTACCAGTCAACTTTACTTAGGAATACAAAGTCAGCCAGCCGCGTTAGGCTAGGACATAAGAAAGGTGAACTAGAAATTGAAATTGGAGCCCTTTATTGGCTCCATGTTTTGAACCAAGTCGGACAAAATGGTTATGATGATAACTGCTATTTGTGAGGTTTTTCATTCATTTATTCCTAAAAAGAATACACTGGTTTTTGTTTCATCACATTATTTCATTACTGAAGATAATTACACTTATGGTAATCCATCTTAAGGTACCGAAATAAATTCTTCGCTTATTTACTCAGATTTAATTGAGTTTATATCCATCAACACAATAAATCTAATTTGTTTATTTTGCTTTCAAGGATCGATACATCGCCAGTTGGACCTTGAATTGGACTACAATAAATTTTGACAGTACGGGATTGGACCCACTTATACTTATAAGGGTCAGGGACTCGCTTTTTGTAGAATGTAAGCGAGAGAAATAATGTTGATTGGTTGTTTGGAATATTTGGTCCAAAATTATTATTTTTTTCTTTTTGTTTTTAACTAAATAGAAAAATAATAATAATTACCTGATCGTTATATACGGCTTTTTCAAATTGTTTTTCACAGTTCGTATTTTCTAATGTAGCTTGTATGTAACAATAGATGTTAAAACCGATGAAAATAATTTTGGTTGATTTTTGATTTGTTTGTGTAATTTAATTTTTATCTTTGCAGCATAATTTCAGACTTATTTGAAAGAAAAAAATTGATATAGACAGCGTGCACAAATACAATTGCAATTTTTGTGATTATGAAACATCCAACGTCTACTGCCTTAGAAATCACAAGATGGATCACACTGGAGAGCGGCCTTTCGAATGTGACTTATGTCCAGCATCATTTAAACGAAAGTCTGCATTAACTGTTCATAAGAGAATACACGCGGGAGAGAAACCATTCAAATGTCACCTGTGTCCTTACTCAGCTAATGGAAATTATAATTTGAAAAGACATCTCTTATCTCACACTGGCGAAAAATCATTCAAATGTCACCTGTGTCCTTACTCAGCTAATCAAAATGGAAATTTGAAACAACATCTCTTGAGTCATACTCGTAAAAAAACCACTTGAATGAAATTTGTGTTTCTTTGCTTAAAATGACATCTAACAACTCCTACCAAAAGTAAATAAACTGTACGTAGCTTTGCGATATTTATGCAACTGATGTTGGCTGGAGTATTAATCTATTTCTAGTTTAGTTCGGTACCAGTTCCATTACTTATTGTGTCGAAACCATTCACAACTGCTATAGAAATAGTAAAAACCCATTTCACACAAAAATTTTCAATTCGCTATTTTCAGTGATTATAGAAGGTGCTGCAACAACAAAAAATGGCTGCGGAAGTAGGATAACAGCCACACATTTATATTGTTGTGCTTCGTGCATATGGATTATGAAGCTTATTCAATGGAAAAACTCCATTCTTTTTTCAAAAAATTAGAAATAACAGCTGATAATTTAATATTTTAAGTATATAAATGTTTTTAGTTAGAAAACAACAAGAGAACACATTGAAAATAAAGTTGAAAATCAATGGCTTTAATGTTTTCATAACTACCGTACTTGGTGAAAAACAAACAGCCCAGACTCCATTGGAGCCTAGACCGGAACTTGAACCCAGATCCCCCAATTGCCGGTTGGGTGCTTTACCATTAAGCTACCTGGGACTCCAACAGAATCTAATGTTTTCTAATTTATATACATCACCTGAGGCTGAGGTAATATGCGGTAGTTCTAAGTTTCCCCGCTAGGGGTTACTTGCCATTAGGTGCGTTCAAAGTCATATGACTTACTTGACTTATACGTAAGTCATGTCTGAAATGACTTATGGCAAACCGGAAGTGACCTAAATTGCGTCACTAAACAGATAAGTCAACTATGATAATGGCTTTTTGATAAGTCACACCAATTGTGGATTATGACATGACTTATGCATAAGTCATTCAGTGGCAGCCATCTTGGATTGAGCAAGGTGTTTCTCGACTTCAAATAGAGGTTTTAGCGAATAAAACCTGCAAATTTTGTAAGAAGGGATGTCATTTAACAACATCCAAACAATTCCATAAGAAATCGGCATAAAAATAGCGAAAAATAATGACAAACAATTTGGACGGACGTCACCGAACATCGTGGTCGCGGAACACGCACCTACATCGGCCACAGTGTTCGCTGATGGTCCGTCCAAATAATTTTTCATTATTTATCACAAATTTTACTATTTTCTAGATGAATTTTCATGGAATATATTAGCCATGATGGAATTGACAATTTATCAGCTAAAGCTAATTGTTTCAAGCAAAAAAATCAGCTCAAAAAACTATCCTAACACAAACATGATTTTTAATGATAATTTTTTAAAAAGGAGCGTTCACAATCTAAGTGACTTATCTTGTGACGATCCTTTCTCCGAGGGCATTGTCTAGTGACAGTGACCACGAGGAGAGGGCATTTACACACAGAATCTGACCGAGATAAGGTGTGCACTAAACGTGGGAAAATTGCAATATGGAATAGGAATAAAGGGGAGACCTGATTCTCAAATCATGACACTATTTAATATGAATAATAACAGATAACATTAAATATACCGAGGAACATACATATATAATACTAATCAGTATGAATAATTATGAACATTAGGGGCTAATTGTACAATATAATAACTAATACAAATATACGAGACTTCTAGCTTCCGTTCCTGGTATCCTAAGTGGTTCTAAAGGAAAGGGAATCCATCAATCCGTCTGACGGTTGACTTTCTTAGTCGTCACAAGGTTTGGGCTGACCGAGTCGGGTGACACGGCTCCCAGACGGACAACAGTCGAGGATACGGTGATTTCACCGTATCACTCGCTAAAGAGACATAACGATACTATAAATACCGGAGAATGAGCGTAGATGAGTGTTACTTGGTGATCAGCATCTCCTAAGTCGAAGGTCGACGTTCCGCATAGTAACATGCGTTCAGGAATCATTATTGTAACCGAGAGGAGAGTGGTTAATAACTGTCAAGTCCCACTAAAACCACTCACCGATGTGTCAATATATGTGCTTAGGTTGAAATGTATATTCGCGGTACATAGGCTTCCGTGACATAAATGCCACGACTACTACGGTCTTTACGGTTTTGCACCAGCCGGCTCATAGCAACAAAGCTTTTTGTACCACATAAATGCAAGTAACTGTCAGCAACATATAAATATATCTTTAAGTAACTTTAGGGGCGCTGAACTGAGCTCTACACGGACTTATATAGTGGTCCTCCCCCATGGGGTCGGACTGTGTCCAATGGGACCACAGTACGACTCATGGGAACGTCCACTATGGGGAGAAATGGATCACAGGGGAGATCAATATCCCCTCTATATATCGACGGGGATAGGTATGGTGGTCAACAGACCACAGTAAATGCCTATTTCCTGATAACTTCCCATGTTAGAATGATAATAGATAATATTATCATTCGCCATGATTCATAATATGAACACACTTATGAAATATTTACTGGTCAAATATCATTAAACTAAACATGAAACCAAAACTAGGCAACATAAATAGAGTTTATTTGAATATGGCGCGACACGGTAGTCCACGCCATCTAGGGGTAGAATAATAAGGTAACTGCCGAGATTCGACCGTCACAATCTGGCTTATCAGTAAGTCAGGATTATGCCAGATTAAGCTAAGTCAAATTATGGTTTTAACTTTGAACACACCTAGTGTGATTTATTGTCCATGGCAACGAAGTGATGTCTGTCGTCTAATAAATGACATCAACTGGTGAAGGAAGTGGAGTAGTGAAGTAACATTCAGTCTCTGATTCTGTTGGAGTCCCAGGTAGCTTAATGGTAAAGCACCCAACCGGCAATTGGGGGATCTGGGTTCAAGTCCCGGTCTAGGCTCCAATGGAGTCTGGGCTGTTTGTTTTTCACCAAGTACGGTAGTTATGAGAACATTAAAGCCATTGATTTTCAACTTTAAATGTTTTTAGTGAAGAAAAACTGCATTTTTATCATTTTTGTACTTTTGACGGAGATTCAATAAATTCATGCCGTATCAAGTGAACCATCTCCCGCATGAAAAAAACCAAATCTGAATCAAAAAAAAAATTATCAATTTATCCATTTTTTCAATTGAAAAACAGAAAAATCGACAAAAATAACGACAACACATTTATTCCTCACCTTCAGCCTAACTTAATCTCATTTTGCAACCCACGTTATCCTACTTACGATAGTTCAATAACTGCTCACTAGGGTGGCCCCACTCAAACTGAAAATAGCGAATAAAACAACACCAACCAAACAAAATTAAGCAGAAAAAAAATTTATTATCAATAAAAAATAGAAAAAAAAGAAAAAGAAAGACTATTTGCTGTAAAATATAACTCTAAACGAGCAAACTAAACTCCGTTTCCAAAACATTGCAAGTAATTCCCATTGGCTAGAGCCTTTTCCCAGCAATTTTTTAATGCACTTAAAAAAATAATTCGAAAAATGACCATAAAAAGGCATAAAAGAAGATAAACGAAGATAAACGAACATAAAACAAACAAAAAACGACCATAAACGATCATAAAAATGACCATATAGGTAATTTTTGGTGGTTTTTTGTATTAATGTGCAGCAAACATGCTCCGATCAATGGGAGTTTCTCGCAATGTTTTGGAAATGGAGTTTAGGCATGAGTTTCTTGCTACAATATTTCTTCTTTTTCGGTTCAGTCGATAATTGCGCTTCCACCGCTACCTGCTACACTACTTGCATCATTTTCATGAAACAGAAACGACAGCGACAAATTAGTCGCTCAAGCAGATCCTGGAACAAATTGCGATAATGTAAACCAGCAAAAAGATTCAACAGAAACGCTAAATCCAGGTCCAATGGATAAGCTTCCTCTCACTTTATCTATTGAAATTCAAGGTAAAATGAGTAAGAATCGATTTTTATTGATGGATTTCGACTTTTGCAGGGATGATTGTGGTTTGAACTAAGTTCCAAAATTTGCTGACAGATGGATATATGTTCTCTGTGAGATAAATGAAAAATGAATAAATTGAGTAAAAATTGTAATTTTTTTATTTTATTGTTCCTGGATTTATGACTTCATCTTCATTGAACGAGATTCCTCTTTTCTTTTGTTTCCGGTTGATGGTTCGTGATTCCTCATCTGGTATTCCTAACATCGATATCCTTCGATTATGTGCCGTGTTGCATTCCGTCAAATTCTATTTTAAAGTTAAAGAAATAGATTATGAAATGATTGTTTCAGTTTCTTCGGTTTTTAGACGGTTTTTCGATTACTAAGGGATTATATCGACTTATAAATCATTTTTAGTTATTAGTAAAAGAAAGGGTATTCAGACAAAATATTGAAATCCAAAATATCGAATGCTAAATTATCAAATGGCAAAATAAAAAATTTTCAAATATCCAAATAAAAGCAAAAAAAATAATATTTCTAATAGAAAATGAAAAAATGTAAAGTTTCAACATATTTGATGCATGAATTTCAACACATTTGATGCATTTGAATTTGAATACTCGGAAAAATCATTTAATAATCGGATTTTTTTTTACTATATTAATAATCAATCTCATTTTTTTTTACACGGAAACGATTTTTTTTTCGATAAATAAATGACTTTTCGAGTAAAAAAATTTCCGACTAAGAAATTATTTTTTTCGATTTAAAAACGATCTTTTTCGGGCTAAAAAACGATTTTTTTCGACTAAAAAACGATTTTTTTCGACTAAGAAACTATTTTTTTCGACTAAAAAACGATTTTTTCGATTTAAAAACGATTTTTTCGACTAAAAACGATTTTTTTGGGCTAAAAAACGATTTTCCTTCTAAAAACGATTTTTTCGACTAAAAACGATTTTTTTTCGACTAAAAAACGATCTTTTCGGGCTAAAAACGATTTTTTTCGACTAAAAACGATTTTTTCGGGCTAAAAAACGATTTTTCCTTCTAAAAAACGATTTTTTTCGACTAAAAAACGATTTTTTTTTCGACTAAAAAACGATTTTTTTCGACTGAAAAACGATTTTTTTTTTCGATAATAAAACGATTTTCTTCGCTAACAAAACGTTTTTTTTCTTGACGCATTTTGACGTGCAATTTACATAAAAATTGAAGAAAATCACATCAAAATTTACGCATTTTACACAAAATTACACAATTTACATCAAAATTGACACAATTTGCATCAAAATTGATGAAAATTGCATCAAAATTGATGAAAATTGCATCAAAATTGATGAAAATTGCATCAAAATTGATGAAAATTGCATCAAAATTGATGAAAATTGCATCAAAATTGATGAAAATTGCATCAAAATTGATGAAAATTGCATCAAAATTGATGAAAATTGCATCAAAATTGATGAAAATTGCATCAAAATTGATGAAAATTGCATCAAAATTGATGAAAATTGCATCAAAATCCCGTATTTTGCATGCAAATTGATGAAAACATCGGTTACTGTACCGCATCGACCAATATTTTATGGCTATAACTGGTTTTTTGAATGGTTTTTTACTCCGTTTTATCCGCCATGCCGGATAAACCGGGTCAAACTCGCCATTATCCGGCGTGCTGTAAGCGAGGTAATACGGTACATACGATACGATATTTAACCATTAATTTAATCATTTATCTAACCATCCATCTATTTTGAGGCATTTGTTTGGTTTTGGTTGAAAATGAAACATCAGTCCTTTACATTTGGTCTTCGAAGTCCCGCAATTTTGAACGATACAACGTTTTTTCCTCATATCTGTCTGCGGTAATTACAATAACGGTTGTTTTTGTACGCCGCTAGGACATGGGAAAGGTGAACTGGAAATTGAAATTGTAGCACACCTTGGATCAACGTGCTGAACAAAATGATAACTGCTACGATATTTATTTGTTGAGGTTTTTCATCCGTTTATTTCTAAAAAAAAATGAATACACTATCACACTTATGATAATCCAATTTCAGGTACGAAAATAATTCTTTCACTTATTTACTCGGAAGTAAAACGAAATCAATTGAATTTATATGCATCAACTCAATAAATCTCATGTGTTTATTATTTTGCTTTGAAGGGACGATAAATCGCCAGTTGGACCTTGAATTGGACTACAGTATATTTTGACAGTGTGGAATTGGGTACACTTATAATACAGGATCCCGGACTCACTTTTTGTAAGCAAAGGATGTAAGCGAAGGATGTAAGCGAGGGAAATAGTGTTTATTGGTTGGTCTTGTGAATGGAATATTTGGTCTAAAATTACTATTTTATTGCTTTCTTGTTTTTAACTAAATACATAAAATAAAAACTATAATCATAATTAATCGACGTTTATATGGCTTTTTTGAATTGTTTTTCACAGTTCGTGTTTGTATGTAACAATAGATGTTCAAAAAGTTTTTAAAAAACAGAACTAAAACCTAAACCCACAAAAGTAATTTTGGTTGATTTGATTTGTTTATGAAATTTAATTTTTATCCTTGCATAATTTCAGACTTATTTGAAGGAAAAAAAATGGATAAAGACAGCACGCACAAATACAATTGCAATTTTTGTGAATACGAAACATCGAGAGTCTACTGCCTTAGAATTCACATGATGGATCACACTGGAGAGCGGCCTTTCGAATGTGACTTATGTCCAGCAACATTTAAACAAAAGTCAAAATTAACTGTTCATAAGAGAATACACACGGGAGAGAAACGATTCAAATGTCACCTGTGTCCTTACTCAGCTAATGGAAATGATAATTTGAAAACACATCTCTTATCTCACACTGACGAAAAACCATTCAAATGTCACCTGTGCCCTTACTCAGCTAATCAAAGTGGAAGTTTAAAAAAACATCTCTTGACTCACACTGGTGAAAAACCATTTAAATGTCACGTGTGTCCTTACTCAGCTAATCAAAGTGGAAGTTTGAAAACCCATCTCTTGACTCACAATGGTGAAAAACCATTCAAATGCCACCTGTGTCCTTACTCAGCTAGTGGAAGTGGAAATTTGAAAACACATCTCTTGACTCACTGTGGCGAAAAACGATTCAACAGCGAAAAACGATTCAATAGCGAAAAACTATTCAAATGTCACCTGTGTCCTTACTCAGCTAATCGAAATTACCAATTGGAAAGACATCTCTTGACTCAAACTGGCGAAAAACCATTCAAATGCCACTTGTGTCCTTACTCATGTATTGAAAGTGGAGATTTGAAACGACATCTCTTGACTCATACTGGCAAAAAACCATTCATGTCATCTGTGTCCTTACTCAGCTAATCAAAGTGGAAATTTGAAAACACATCTCATGACTCACACTAGGTGCATTCAGGAACTAAAACTCGTCAAAAACGAGTTTTGCGTGTGGTTAGTTTTATGTGTGTTTTTGTGTATAATTCTGAGTGGGAAAATCTGAGGCACGTTTTAGCTACGTTTTAGGTAAGTTTTAGCTACGTTTTAGCTTCGTCTTAGCTTCTATCACATGACTTGAAGCAGTCATGTGACTTTAAAATAAATGACACCGATCTAACTCTACAACAGTAGAGTTGGATGCTGCGCAGACGAGTGCGCAATTGTAAGACAACTCGTCGTCGTTGTAGCGTTTCCTAAAACGCACATGCACGCACGTTTCTTGGCTTAAACCTAAACGTTTCCGGAAATGACGACACATTTCAGGAAACGAAACGGGGGAAACGACTGAAACATGAAAATGTTTTAGTTCCTGAATGCACCTAATGTTGAAAACACCATTTAAATGTCATCTGTGTCCTTACCTGGGTTGATCACGCTAGTCAGTCTGGAGTAGCTGACCTACTAGTGCTAGTTGAGATTTATTTTCCCCACTAGTTGCTCCGCTAGTGCTAGCTGCCAATTATAATTTACACTAGTTGGTACGCTACCGCTACAATCAGCGATTTCCCGCTACATTTCCGCTAGAATTCCGCTAGTTTTTAAAAATATTGAATTTCAATGTAGGTCTTGAATATTGTATTGGAATTTGATATTAAAATGAATACTTGAAAACCTTTAGGTGACTTAAAATCACAAAACAAACAATTCCAGTAAAATTTTCTTAAAAATTAAGGAAAACCTAGAAAAAAAAAATCCTTTTTGTGCCAACTAATTTTCCAATTTTTCTCATATTAACGTACTGTTTTATTAATAATTTTGTACTAAACAAATGATTCTCTACAACTTTGTAATTTACATTTTTCTTGTATCTTTTATGGTTTTCGAGATATTTGGCCGGCCTCTCTTAGGTAAAACACCCTGTATATATACAAATATACGAATATACGACTAATTTCGTATAAAAATAAAATAAAAATTTTGTGACGCGTGCTTCGGGGGGCCGCCAGTAGATCCTGGTACAAATTGAGAGGTAGAGATGAAAAGTGAAAATTGAAAGAATTAAGTGAAAATTTAAAAAAAATTTGGTTTTTTTATTATACAGTGAACGCTCTCTAGACGGGACACCGTCGGGTCCGGAAAAAAGCGTCCTGTCTACAGAGTGTCCGGCCTTGTGGGGTGTCGTCCTGCATGATTAAAACGATTTGGGTCCAGGAATATGTGTCCTGTGTACAGGGCTGGCCCGTCTACAATATGTCCCGTCTAGAGTGTTCACTGTACCTGGATTTTCGGTTGATGGTTCGTGATTCCTCATCTGGTATTCCTAACATCGATAGTCGAACGCCGTGTTGAATTCCATTAAATTCTATTTTAGGTTTAAAGAAAAATATTAAGAAATGATTATTTCAGTTTTGGCTCGTTTGATTAATTTGGCGATTATCAGGCGACTTTCTATGATTCGATTAATAAACGATATTTGGTGATTTTTGCGACCAATAAAGAATTAATTTCAATTATTTCGACGCGATTTTTTCGAGTAATAAATCATTTTTAGTTTTTATTTAAAAAAATAATCATTTATTAATCGAAAAAAAAGTATTAAAAGGCAACACAAAATCTAAAAAAATTCATCGAATTTTCACATTTTCCATTAAAAGCTATTTAAAAAATGAACAAAAAATTGATAAATATATTAAAGAATTCAACGATTTTTCATATTTGCCATTAAAAACAATTAAAAACCAACAAAAAAATCGATAAAACCACAAAAACAAATCATCGATTTTTCATATCGTTCGCTCCAAATCGCAACGTGATAAAAAAAAATTTCAAATATCTTCAACCTATGCTGCCTCAATCCACTAAAAATGCGCGATTCAAATGTTTATGATAAACTACTGTAGTTCCTCAGCCGTCGGTTTCAGCGCCGTCTGCGGTCTCTCCCGAATGATATACTGTCTAGTCGAAGCGCCGAAATGAAATGTGCCGTCTATTATGAGTACCTGCCAAGTCTATGAGAGATTTCAATGCACTCGTCCTAAGAAAAAAAATTGAAAAAAATGAAGAAAAAAATAAATTTTATCAATTTTTTGTTTGTAATTATTTAAATAAAATCAATTTTTACTGGTAATGTTATCTCTTTGGAAGTACTTTCGAGCATCGGGGATGTGAACATGGCTTGGGAATAGGGAATATGGCGATGGCATCTAGCTGCCGCACATCAGAATCACGTCCGTTTCGTCCTCCTTACTGTTACGAATTACTCGTAAATGCATTGAACTTCAAAATCTGTGAATTATAAGTTGGGATGAGTTATAATATCGTTGAAATCTGTTGAATTTAAGTCGTAGTTACCGCCAGTGCTTGTTGTGTTGGATTCCAGTTCAGTTGTGAATACAATAAAGATAGAGATGTGGGCGAGTGCGCCTATTTCACGAGAGGATGGCGCTAGTGTCGAGGTTGTTTGAAAGCGAGGCTTAACCCGGCATAAACAACCCGATTATTACGGGCTTTCGGCGCTTATAGCGCGCCAATCCAATCTCTGCTAAAAAAAAAAAAATAAAAATACCATCAGATAGCCCAATTATTTCTCTATCCAACCATCTCATTTTTAAATTTTTTGGCCCATCTCGTGATTTTTCATTAAATCACAAAACAAACCCACTTTTAAAAGGACCAAGCGAATTTATTTTATGGGTAGGTAAGGTAAAGTGGGCAGTAAGAGGAAGAGTTAAGTTCCCTTCCTGAAAATTGTGCGTTCGGTGGCTCGAATGCGGCCGAAGCATCCTGCCAGCTCCGTCCAAACCGGGAAGAGGCGCTGACTCGATTTTTAAAATTATTTTTTTTTTTCTTTTTAATTGCGCATTAGTTTTCAAAAAAGAAACTAAAAAGAAAAATAAATCATGATTATTAAAAAAAATTGGGCCGAAAATCGTATGCGCTATAAGCGCCGAAAGTGATTTTGGCCTATTTGGCCCGTAATAATCGGGTTGTTTTTGCCGGGTTAAGCCTCGCTTTCAAACAACCTCGACACTAGCGCCATCCTCTCGTGGTTGTTGATTTGGTCAATTCCCTGGTGGCGTTTACGTGAAACTTGGAGCGCTCCATTGGCTCCATCATTGGCTCCATGTTTTGAACCAAGTCGGACATAATGGCTATCATTATAACTGCTATTTGGTGGGGTTTTTCATCCATTTATTCCTAAAAAGAATACACTACCGTAGTTTTTGTCTCATCACAATATTTCATTACTGAAGATTAATACACTTATGGTAATCCAACCTAAGGTACCTAAATAATTCGTCTACGTATATGCTCAGAATTAAAACGGAATTAATTGAGTTTATATCGATCTACACAATAAATCTCATTTGTTTATTTTGCTTTGAAAGGATCGATAAATCGCCAGTTGGACTTGCAATTGGTCTACGATATATTTTGGCGGTGTGGAATTGGATACATCGAAGTTGGATCCACCCTTCATTTACTTCTGGATACACTTATACTTATACAGTAGGCCCATTCAAAAACTTTAGCACGACTCGTGCCACGACTCATAGCACGAGATTCTCGTGCCACGACTCATAGCACGAGATTCTCGTGCCACTTTGGTCATGTCACTCTTATTATAGGTGTAAAACGAGTCACATGACCAAAATAACACGAAAATCTCGTGCTATGAGTCGTGCCACGAGTCGTGCTGAAGTTTTTGAATGGGCCTAGTGTCAGGGACTCGCTTTTTGTAGAATGTAAGCAAGAGAAATAATGTTGATTGGTTGTCTGGAATATTTGGTCTAAAATTACTATTTTTTTGTTTTCTTCTTTTTAACTAAATACCAAAAGAATAATAATTACTTAATCGTTATACAGGGTGTAGCAGAATTCATGTTACGCAGAAACAGGGAGTATAGAGGAGGACCAGGAGATCACATTTCCACTGATCAAAAATTCAAAACAAAAAATTCTCAAATTTTCAAATAAAAACACACAATCGGTAGCCAATAACAGTTTATTGCTCTAGAACATTTCTTGTAATAAACTTCTGCTGTTGGCTACCGATTGTGTGTTTTTATTTGAGAATTGCGCTTTAACCTGGCAAACGTGGGCGATATGCGTGACGCGGTATATTTGAAATCTTCCATTGATTTTTTGGGGCTCTGACTAAGTGGGAAAATATTTTTGGAATTTTTGATTAGTGGAAACGTGATCTCCTGGTCCCCCTCTATATCCCCTATTTCTGTGTAACATGAATTACCCTGCATAATTACATATGTAATGTCCATTCGTCCCATTCACCTTGATATAAGTGGATGATGCAGGAAGTGGTCATCCACAACCGGCATCACCCATTACCCCCTATTTCTGTGTAACATGAATTCTGATACACCCTGTGTATGGTTTTTTCAAATTGTTTTGCACCGTTCGTAATTTCTAATGTAACTTGTGTGTAACAACAGACGTTAAAAAAGTTTTTATTTGAACCAACTCTAACCCCATGAAAGTAATTTTGGTTGATTGGATTTGTTTAGGTAATTTAATTTTTATCTTTGCATAATTTCAGACTTATTCTTATTTGAAGAAAAAAAATGGATGAAGACAGCGCACATAAATACAATTGCAATTTTTGTGATTACGAAACATCGAGTGTCAAAAGCCTTAGAAATCACATGATGGATCACACTGGAGAGCGGCCTTTCGAATGTGACTTATGTCCAGCATCATTTAAACAAAAGTCTACATTAACTGTTCATAAGAGAATACACACGGAAGAGAAACTATTCAAATGTCACCTGTGTCCTTACTCAGCTAATCATAATGGAAATTTGAAAAGACATCTCTTGACTCACACTGATGAAAAACCATTCAAATGTCACCTGTGTTTTTACTCAGCTAAGCAAAGTCGATATTTGGAAACCCATCTCTTGACTCACACTGGCGAAAAACAATTCATATGTCATCTTTGTCCTTACTCAGCTAGTGAAAGTACAAATTTGAAAAGACATCTCTTGAGTCACACTGGCGAAAAACCATTTAAATGTCACCTGTGTCCTTACTCTGCTAATCAAAATGGAAATTTGAAAAGACATCTCTTATCTCACACTGGTGAAAAATCATTCAAATGTCACGTGTGTCCTTACTCAGCTAATCAAAGTGGAAGTTTAAAAAAAACATCTCTCGACTCACACTGGTAAAAAAAACCATTTGAATGAAATTTGTGTTTCTTTGCTTAAAACGACATCTAACAACTCCTACTAAAAGTAAATAAACTGTACATAGGTTTACGATTAGTTTAACCAAAAAACTAATTTTCTTGGAAATGAAGCGCATAAATAAAAACTGATGTTGGCTGGAGAGTATTAATCTATTTCTAGTTTAGTTTGGTACCAGTTCCAATACTTGTGTCGAACCCATTCAAAACTGTTAGAAACAGTAAAAATCCAAAACAACGGCAACCAAACAAAATTAAGCACAAAAAAGATTTATTATCAATAAAAAATAGAAAAAAAGACTATTTGCCGTAAAATATAACTCTAAACGAACAAACTAGGCACGGGTCGTCGCCCGCTACCAACAGATCCTTGTACGAATGATGATGGTAGTCCTCCTGGCTACTTAACATGCATTCAACAGTATCATTTGTCATTTATTGAATACAACCAATGCAGTTAATCGCTGAGGAAGACCAGTGAATGGTTGAAAGCACTGTATTGACCAGTGAATGGTTGAAAGCACTGTATTGACCAGTTATTGGTCACCAGTACTATGGTTTTGATGAAGAAATTTATTTAAAACTAGCATATCATGATGATAATGTAAACCAGCGAAAAGATTTGACGAAAACGCTAAATCCAGGTCCAATGGATGAGCTTCCGCTAACTTTTTCTGTTGAAATTCAAGGTAAAATGAGCAAAAATCGATTTTTATTGATGGATTTCTACTTTTGCAGGGATGATTGTGGTTTGAACTACGTTCCGAAATTTGCCAACAGATGGATCGATGTCCTCTGTGAGAAAAATAAAAAATGAATAAAAATGTAATTTGGGATTTATGACTTCATCATCTTTTTGTACTGGGATTTATGACTTCATCATCTTCGTTGAACGAGACTCCTCTTTTCTTCCATTACTGGTTCTGGTATTCTGGTATTCTTAACATCGATATTCTTCGATTATGCGCCGTGTTGAATTCCGTTAAATTCTATTTTAAGGTAAAAAAAAAGATTAGGAAATGATTGTTTCAGTTTCTTGGATTATTAGACGTTTTGTTTGACTAATTTGGCAATTATTAAACAAAATTTACTAATTTTTCGATATTAATCAATATTTTCGAATCCGTTTTAGTTATTTGTGGTAAAAAAAAATATTTTTAGAGATGAAATATCAAAATCCGAAATATCGAATGGCAAAATCGAAAATATCAAAATTATTCAAATATCCAAAAAAGCAAAAAAAAAAAAGACAAAAAAAAAACTATTTCTGATATAAAAAAACTAAAAAATGTACAATTTCAACAAATACGATGAATTCAACAAATTCAATGGATTTTTGAATTTCAATACTTGAGAAAATCATTTTCACGAAATAATAAATAGAGTATAGAACTTATGATAATATCATTAATTCTTAATTAATTATTTAATTAATTCCTTTTATTTATATCTCAGCTGGTTTTATTTGTTGCTGTAACCAATTGAGGGGCTTGGTACAAAACATGCAGCTCTACATGATCCATGGCGTGCTCCGATTTCAATTACCAGCACACTTTACCTATTAATATGAGGTCAGCTCGCCGTTAGGACATGGGAAAGAGGAACTGGAAATTGAAATTGGAGCATTCTTGGATCAATCTTTTGAACCGAGCTGAACAAAATGATAACTGCTAAGATATTTATTTGTTGAGGTTTTTCATCCGTTTATTCCTAAAAAGAACGAATACACTATCACACTTATGTTAATCCAATTTCAGGTACGAAAATAATTCCTTCACTTATTTACTCGGAAGAAAAACGAAATCAATTGAATTTATATGCATCAACTCAATAAATCTCATGTGTTTATTATTTTGCTTTGAAGGGACGATAAATCGCCAGTTGGACCTTCAGTTGGACCTTCAGTTGGACTACAATATATTTTGACGGTGTGGAATACAGGGTCCCGGACTCACTTTTTGTAAGCAAAGAATGTAAGCGAGGGAAATAGTGTCTATTGGTTGGTCTAGTGTCTGGAATACTTAAAATTACTATTTTATTGCTTTCTTGTTTTTATAATTTCAGACTTATTTAGAAGAAAAAAATGGATAAAGACAGCGGGCACAAATACAATTGCAATTTTTGTGATTATGAAACATCCAAAGTCTACTGCCTTAGAAATCACATGATGGATCACACTGGAGAACGGCCTTTCGAATGTGACTTATGTCCAGCATCATTTAAACAAAAGTCTAAATTAACTGTTCATAAGAGAATACACACGGGAGAGAAACGATTCAAATGTCATCTGTGTCCTTACTCAGCTAATCAAAGTAGAAATTTAAAAATCCATCTCTTGACTCACACTGGTGAAAAACAATTCAAATGCCACTTGTGTCCTTACTTTGCTAATGAAAAGGGAAGTTTGAAAACCCATCTCATGACTCACAGTGGCGAAAAACCATTCAAATGTCACCTGTGTCTTTACTCTGCTGTTGTAAATGGAAATTTGAAACGTCATCTCTTGATTCACAGTGGCGTAAAACCATTCAAATGTGACCTGTGTCTGTACTCAACTAATCGAAATGAATCTTTGAAAATCCATCTCTTGACTCACACTGGCGAAAAACCATTTAAATGTCACCTGTGTCCTTACTCAGCTAATCAACATGGACATTTGAAAAGTCATCTCTTGACCCACACTGACAAAAAACTATTCAAATGTCACCTGTGTCCTTACTCAACTAATCGAAATGGACATTTGAAAAGACATCTCTTGACTCACACTGGTGAAAAACCATTCAAATGTCATTTGTAAATTAAATATGTACCGCATATACTCGCCTATAAGTCAAGGATTTTTGGACCAAATCTTGGTCTTTTTCCTCCGATTCGACTTATACGCGGGTCAAAGAAACAAACACTTTTTTTTTAAATTTACAAAACATGTCCGTTTAACATGCAGGCCATACCTACAGGGTGGCCTGCACGTTAAACGGATGTGATTTGCGAATACCGTGTTCAGGGTGTTTCACCTAAGAGTTTCCAGCAAAATAATTCAAATACCAATCAAGGTATCAAAATTCTACTAATGCAGATGAATAGCGATTGCTAGATGGGCTTTTTAATTTCGATATCAAAACAATCAGCAAATGACTGCAACAATGACTTTCATACTGTATCTTAAAAACTGTTGAAGTTAGACAAAAATTTCCAATTAGAAAGTTGTAGAGAATCGTTTGTTTATTACAATATCATTAAAAACAGTAGGTGCATTCAATTTGATTTAGAAAAATTAACATAGTTGACTTAACTGCTAAGTTAAGCCAACTAAGTTTAATTTATCTATGATGTGAGGGTTTTCATCCGTTTATTCCTAAAAATTACACTGGTTTTTGTTTCATCACATTATTTCAGCACTTATGATAATCTAATTTAAGGTACCTAAATAATTCTTCTACTTATTTATCAGAATTAAAACGGAATCAATTGAGTTTATATGCATCAACAAAATAAATCTCATTTGTTTATTTTGCTTTGAAGGGATGATAAATCGCCAGTTGGACCTTGAATTGGACTACAATGTATGAATACATTTTGACGTGTGGAATTAGGTACACTTATAATACAGAGACCCGGATTCACTTTTTGTAAGAATAGAAGCTAGTTCAATTAAAAATTGGTTTATAAAATGGGTTTTTCATGGTTTTTCATGAAAAACCGTTTTTATAAATCAAAATATTTAATAAAATAACTCTTAACTGTTGATTCGTCGCCTATTTTCCGCTTATTTGGTGCTTGTTTGCCGTTTAATCCAAGCTATAATTTTTATTTACATTATTTTGATTTTTGTTAGCCGGAAGTAGACGCTTTTTGCGTCATTTTGGTAGTAGGTAGAAATAGTAGGTGTGTTCAATTCCAAAGTGATTATAAAAGCATTATTAAATCTGATTATAGAGAATCAGTTTAATCTGCTTTAAGCATTGAACGTGCTATTAAGTTTCAGTTTGCGCATGCGCAGTTGCTAACTTAAATATTCTAGGGTCAAGTTCCGTGATCGGAACTAGTTCTTAATCCAAAATACATGTCTGTACGGTTTTCTCCTTTCAGTTGACATTTTAGCTACTATAAAATAGTGGCATACATTAAAGTATACCAAAAGTGTTGTTATGTAGTCAAAAAATATAAAAAAAACCTTGAAATCTCTTAATAAAGTCGATCAAGTGCCACCTCGAATCCAAAATGGCTGTCAAGAATTCTGTCAAAAAACAAGATTTCAGCAGCATAAACCACCCTCAATTACTAAGTTTACAAGAACACGCTTTTCTGGAAAACGACGTCATCATTTATCAAGTGGAAAAGTGGAAACTAGAGTGAATACTCCATTTTTTATTTTTCCACTTGAAAAATAATGATGTCATTTTCCAGAAAAGCGTGTGCATGTAACTAGAGTAAATGTGGTTTATGTAAAAGCAGTTTATGGGTAAACTGATTGTTGGAAAATGATGTAAAAAACGTCATTTCCGCCTAGCGAGAATCAAAAGAATCAAGATAAACAGTTTATCACTTTGGAATTGAATGCACCTAGTGTCCGGAATATTTGGTCTAAAATTACTATTTTATTGTTTTCTTGTTTTTAACTAAATACATAAAAACCATAAATGTTTAATCGATACATATGGCTTTTTTTAAATTGTTTCACAGTTCGTGTTTGTATGTAGACATAAGAGAATACACACGGGAGAAAAACCATTGAAATGTCACCTGTCCTTACTCAGCTAATCGAAGTGGAAGTTTAAAAAGACATCTCTTGAGACTCACACTGGCGAAAAACCATTCAAATGCCATCTGTGTCCTTACTCTGCTATTGAATGTGGAAGTTTAAAAAAACATCTCTTGATTCACACTGGTGAAAAACCATTCAAATGTCACCTGTGTCTTTACTCAGCTAATCAAAGTGGACATTTGAAAAGACATCTCTTGACTCACACTGATAAAAAAATGTCACAAGCAAATGCATATTAATTGTGAAATAAGCAGCAACTGGTTATAAAATAGGAATCGAACTCAATTGAAATCATTATTTTTTTCCTTTGCAACTTCTCGAGTAATTGTCCAGCTTTTAAACATGAAGTGCATAATCTTTCTAGCTTGTTTAGCGAGTGTTGGTGCGTAATTATTTAACTTTTACTGACCTAATTAATGAATTTTTAATTTCAGCGTACGGTGATTTAATGTGTTTCATTGGTGGCAATTATGCCTGCAAAATCAATTGCATTGCCAATGGACTTCTTCATGGAGGCCAATGCCACGAAGATGGTGATTGCAAATGCATAACTGAAACTGGTGAAGAGGTAGCTCCGAAACGTAAGAATATTTATTTTAGACTTTTTTATTATTTTTAACGTTGTTTATTAGTTTCAAAACGAGCTGAACTTGTATGCCTTTTGGGTGGTGATTTGGCTTGTGAGGTCAACTGTTTGACAGTTGCTGGACATTTCTCGGATATTGTACCGAAGCGAAAGATTGCATTTGCACAGCAAAACCAAGTAAACCAAATAAGAAATATTAGTTTGCTGTAAAAATACATTATTTATTTATTTATTTATTTATTTATTAGAGACACTGCGATTTTTTGTACGAAAAAATAAATACGAAATCATAAAAATTACGAAATTATAATATGATTTTGTATTAATTTTTATTTAATTTGAATTTCGTAACGAAATAAAAGAACTATTTCGTGTTCTATTTCGTAATATTTTTTTGTAAATAAAATCTGTTGCGCATGCGCCTTTCCGCTTGCTTCGTTTGTTGTGTTCCACCATTTTGTCTCTATCTAACAGCCCACGTCGATGGATCGTTTTTTACCATAATATTTCTCCAGAAGGTACTTAAATAGTAGGAATGTTTTAAATTTGTTATAAAAACGTGCTTTGTTCTTATAAAGCATTTCAATCGGCAATCGGTACAGCACAGCCGGTTCAACGTCGCTGACAGTCGGGACAGCGCTGCTGTTTCAACGTCGCTGACACTTGAGAATGAAACGATTTATTTTACTGTTTTCAGCCGAGTGACAAACAGTACGATTTTTTGTTTAGGGTTTAAAAGAAAATAAACTTGACATTCAATTTGAAAATTTGTACCTATAATGTTAATTCTTAAAATTTTAGTATTTTTGAAAAAAAAGTTTTATTGCAACCTGTTGTACGAAATACTAATTACCAAATTAAAAAAAACGAAATAATTAAAAATATTTCGTTTTTTATAATTTCGTAATTTTTCTTACGAGATATCGCAAAGTCTCTATTTATTTATTTATTTATTGTAAATTAAGAGAACCGTTCTGATCTTGCTTGCCGAGAGGAATCTTGTGACGCATTCTGCAAATTCACCAGTCACCCTAGCGGAAAATGCAACGAGAACAAAGATTGCGTATGCGAAAAATAATTATTGTAAATTCTGAATGCCAATAAAAGATTAGACTTTAATTTTCATAAATTTTTATTA
>JH431073.1:4769-20243 GCA_000239455.1 Strigamia maritima
ACACCAAGAGGTGAAGCACTTTATTGCAGCCATCTTGGACAGGAAACACAAACATACAGCATGGAACCCAGATGTCATAGCTAAGAACTCAGACTGGAGCCAGACTATGACATGTGGGCTAAAAATAGCTCACAAGACTAGAGATCACAAACTGGTCATAGTTTGTGATCTTATTATATAAAATAAGACTCAGGATGACTGTGTACATCTAGATTGATCCCAGACATCCTGGAAACCAATAAAATCATATAATTTCCAACTTTGATCACCTTAAGGTAAACAAACAGTAATAAATGATTACCTTAGGCTGTGAAATAAATATAAATAATTACAACAACTAATCACATGTCCCAAGGACTACCTGTTACAATAGGTACAGCCTAAATTAATTGCACAAATTATAATGACTTGTTTATAACCTGTGCAAACACTAAAAGGTGATCTTAACTCAAACTAATAAATACTTATGAGCAACTTTTGGTCAACTCGACCTCTCTAGGTGCTCATGACTTACACATTGGACATTTTGAGTTATAGTATGCCAATACAAATTACCATGGCTCTTAATAGAGAGATGTGTCTCTCGTCATTGTCGACATATTTACTGTCTGCCTAATTGATATTTTGGTTTGTTGCCTGTTTCTTATGTTTTGGCAACATAATAATAGAATTTATTATGTTGTCAGTCTTTATAATTGTGTAGTTCAATTATTTGGAGTGTTTGTTTATTTTTAGAGAACATAATAATGGATTTTATTATGTTGTCATAAACTCTAAACACTATTTGTTTCTCAAACTGTATTTTATAAATGTAAATACTGTTTCTTATTGGTCTGTTTGCAAATATTTATGAGTTCTTATTTGCAAAGAGTTTATGTACTTGTTTTTGTGTGATGGCGCCGCTTTACATAGATGTAGGAATCATCACAGCTTGTCTTTTTACCTTGTACAGGTCACATGTCATGTGATTGACATGTGTCACTCGCTTTTTAGGTTTGCCCAGGTATAGGACAAGATGTCCGCTCGGTATGAGTGCTAAGACTGAATAAATGGCTCATTTTAGGTTGAATTTGTTAAATATTGTGAGTCTGAGTCGTTTATTAGTTGTGCAAACCATTGAATGCACAAGGGACAGCACCTGTGGTCACACGGGGCTGATTTGCGGCACAAAGCGAGTGATTCCCATCCAAAGCGAGCGTCGGAAGCCTAAAGAGGCGTTGTCCGTAAATCGAGAAGTTCGGTACGCGATTAAAGAGTACGGAGCACGCGTATAAATCCTCCCGAAAACGAGTGAGTGCGTTCGGCTACCGAACATCGATTTTCATCGAAATTGGGAAAACAAAAAATCCAGGAAAAACGCATTTAACTGGTCAGCTCCCATCCTGTGTTGTGAAAAATGTTGTCTGACCTCTTCCACTGCGCTTATTGGACCTCTAGTATGATAATCAGACTTGAGCAAGGGAATCAAGGGTCACCTGGCCCTGCTCCCCAAGGTTGTCTGAAAGGTGCTAAGATACCAACGTTTGATGGCTCACAGGAACAATGCATCAGCTTTCTCAATGCTATGTAGGCGGCGGCAGAGGCCAGTGGGTTGTCCTTGGATGCTATCATTAGTGGAGGGTTATCAAGTTATTTGTTAGGTGATCTGTGTGATTGGTTCGTAGAATATAAAGAAACTTTCACGAATTGGCGGGTATTTGTCCAACAATTCAAAGAGAGATTTGACCTGTCCGAATTAAATAGGGTGAGTATGTTAAAGGGAATTCGACAGAAGTCTGGGAAATCTCTTTATGATTACGTGTTACGATATCGCAACGTTTGGGCACAACAGACGTCTGTTAGTGCCAAGGCAGCTGCATTGGAGATTTATTTGAATGCAACTACTTACGGCCGAAATACTCTCACGTCAAATGGCTTGAGGGCAAAGGAAAGCTTTCATTCGCTTTATAAGACGGTGTTAGCCAACAAGAGCTTGTTTGACGATTCGGAACCTCCGGCCATGTCGAGGAACCAAAAATCGAACTTGCTTCCAAGGTTGCGGTAGGTAAGCCAGTATTCCATAAGGAATACGTAAAAAATATTGCTAATTTTATGGAACAGGAGTCTCTCACTGAGGAAACAGATGAATCTTCTATTGAATCGGAAGAAAACATGGAATTAAAATTATAGCTGTTTTATATACAGGATCAGACTACAGCACCTGCAGTACTTCCCGACAGGCGGACAGGAAAATGTTTTTTCTGCAAAAAGCCAGGGCATCAGAAGAGAGAATGCCATAAGTATCTTGCTTGGTTGAAGCAGAAGGAGATGGGTGCAAACGTCCAGAAACAGGAGGCAGACAAGGCCACACCTACCACCGGAACACCAGAAGTGAAGAAGCCTAGAAATGAGTGGATCACTCGGGAATCCCTGACTGAAGCCATGAAAGACCTAAAAACAGAGTTAGCCGTAAGTCATGCAAAGGAGATGAAGAGTGTGGCTGATCAAGTGACCAGCGCACTCAAGCTGCACTTAGACGTAATCGTGTCTAAAGTGCCGACAATCACTAGCAATTCAAAACACTAGTGTCGAGGATTAGCGTGACGTCCCAGTTCTCCACCGAACCGATGGATGTTGGCGAGGAATCGTGTTGTCCCATGGATACGACCCCATCTACTGTTACGTTGTCACCTGGCAAAATACCGGTTAACATGAATCTGCCTAGTAATAGCGGAGGAGTGGATGAGGCTATTCAGGAGATGACAGCTAAACTAAGTTATTTATCCTTCTATTCGGATAGTTACAATGAAGGGAGCGTTGTTAAGAAAGCTCGCCTTGATGAGAAACAGGCTAAAAAACGGCGGACTTCGTGCTCAAGTGGGCAAGAGTCTATTGAAAGTTTTCGGCTGATGTCGGCCGCAGACAATAGTCCACAAATGCAGATCACCATAGGTAACCTTACTTATAATGCTCTGATGGATAGCGATGCCACACAGTGTTTTATCGGGCGGCCACTGGGTGTTTGCCAGAGTATATCCAAGAAGCTCCGAAAAATATGGTTGAGTGTGCCGTAGGGATAAATCACGAACCAGTCGGACCGGTAACTTTAAGTGTCGAGTGGCACGATCTTAAGACACCTATGAATTTTTATATTTTGAAAGATGAGGTATGCAGTCTGATTATTAGGCATAATTTTATGCGCAGAGTTGGACTAAACCTGCACACCGAGGAGGGATATTTTTCCTGCACTTGGGCACCAGGTGTTCATATCCCTTATGTACCATATGAGGTGGATTTCAGAGAGCATTCCCTGAAACTTCTTCATGTGTTTAATAATACTGCGATACTTGCAGATCTCGATTGGGATGAGCGATTAGTGGCAGGAAGTGATTGCATCGCAGAGCAGAGATTGATGTTGAAAGATGTGCTGACAAGTGTCCGCGACGTCTTCAATGAGAATCCTGGATTCTCAATTACTCACACACACAGTATTAGATTAAAAGACGGGGCTAAGATTCCAAGCATCCGTTTTGGACGTTTAACCCTGCCAAGAAGGCTATAATGATCAACCTAGTCAAAGAGCTAGAAGCGTTAGGTCTTATAGAGAAAGCCACTGGAAATTATATCAGTTATCCAGTGATTGTATCAAAACCAGACGGTACGTACCGTATGTGCATTGATTATCAATGGCTGAACTAACCAGATAACGGAAATTGAAGCGATACAGATGCCTAATATAAATCACCTTATCCATAAGTGTGGAATGACGAAATATTTTACATCTATCAACTTGGTAAAAGGTTACTACCAGGTAAAGATGAAAGAGGAAGATAAGCAGAAGACGGCATTCTATACTCCGAAAGGCCGGTAACAGTTTGTTCGCATGCCATTTGGCTTGTGTAATGCTCCCAACACTTTCCAGATGATGATGGAAGAGGTGGCGGAAGGTGACCTGCAGGAATACACGTCTGTCTATCTGGATGATGTGATTGTTTACTCTGACACGTGGGAGGATCACATGGTCCATACCATAACATCCTAGAAGCAATCAAAAAGACAAAACTGTCAATTTGAAGAAGTCCAAGTTTGGACGTACTTTATTGAAGTTCTTGGGATACCTGATCATGCCTGAGGGGCTGAAAGGGGATCCCCACAAAATATCTGCAATTAGTAAATTTCCGATTCCTACGGACGCCAAGGCGATTTAAAGGTTTCACAAAATGGTAAAATTTTTTCTGATATTCATACCAAACTTTGGGACAATTGCACTCCCACTGACGTCGGTGATGAGTGGAAAAGTCGACTTTGTTTGGGAAGAGGTACAACAGCAAGCTTTCAAAGGTTTTAAAGATTGTTGTGTGCCGACAAAGTTCTGTTGATGCCAGATTTAGCTAAACCTTTTGTTATTCTGACAGATGCGTCACATCAAAGTTTAGGAGCAGTCCTCTGCCAAGATGTAGACGTATTGGATGATAAAAAGCAGATGATGGTTCCTACTCCGAAACCTGTGGCATTTGCCAGTAGAGTTTTGAGAGGGACCGAGGTAAGGTATTCTACACCTGAACTAGAGTGCTTGGCTGTAGTTTGGGCGATAGAAAGGTTTAAACTATATTTGGAATATACTACTTTTATTAGTATTAGTTTAAACTATATTTGGAATATACTACTTTTATTAGTATTAGTTTAAACTATATTTGGAATATACTACTTTTATTTTAGAATCCGATGCACAGGCCCTTAAATGGTTGATGAGCACGCCTGAGCCATCTGGACGCTTTGGTCAATGAGCCATTCGCATCCAGTCCGGTGCATTCAAGATAGTTTATCGTCAAGGTAGATTAAATTGTGTTGCCGACGCGATCTCGCGAGCTGCTTTGCCAGATGAGGAGATACCTGTAGATGACTACGTAGAATCCAAGGAAGTGACTGGCCCGAGTGGGACGGTAATGAGTCGTGTTTAAAGCGCATAAAAGCCCATTCGAGCTATTTATGTAATTGTGATGTCCAGTTTCGTCATCCTGATGATTCAGTTGGTTCCGCAAGTGCCAAATCAACCGTATTTTCAGGAGAGGGGGAGGGTGGTATAGACTCGAATGATAAACCGATTGCGACGTTATATAGCGTCCTAACTGATTTGTTAGACAAAGTACCCCCTACCAGAAAAGAAATTATCGCAGCACAGAAGAAAGATCCATCCCTACACACTAATGTCGACCTGTCAGTCTGTCTCTCTCTCTCTGTGCCGCTAAAATCAGTGATTGGTTGAAAAAGTGTGTCAAAACGTCCTGTGATTGGTTGAAAAATTTGAAAGTTGTGTCAAAATGTTTTGTGATTGGCTGATGGAGTTTGGGCAATGACGTCATTATTGCAAATGGCGCCCAATTTGTGTATTCAATCTAAAAAATGTGCAAATTTGGTTTGATCCAAATAATTGATCAAAATGATTAAAACTGACATCAAAAGATAGATCTTTTGATGCTTAACACTTTTATGCAGTTTTTTTTTTACATTTGGATTAAAAAAACCTGTTTTTTGATTTCGTTTTTCCCGTCGCGGCATGGCTTTTAGTTTTATATTTTGCCGCCAGGTGTCGTGTTATTTAAATTTTCTCAAAATTTTCCGGAAAAAAAAAATTGTCCAAAAATTGCGTAAGTAGACTCATTTTAACCGAAATTTTACGCTGATCATCTTGAAATTTTTAGTTTTCTTTAGTTTTTTTAAACTAGATAGGAAAATCTAATTTTTCGATTCCGAACATGCGATTTTTGCCAAAAGGTGGCGTTTAATTACTGTACATTTATAAATAATTGTTATAAACTCATTTGAATGATTTTCATGTAACATTTAATTCAAAAACCAATAATGGAACTGTTTTATGGTTCTGGAACTGTTCTATGGTTTAACGGATGAAAATAAGAGATTTGTAGTAAAACCAGAAATTTGTAATGGGATTTCTACGGGTGAAAAGAGAAGATTTATAGTGTAATCAGAAATTTATAATGGGATTTCTACCGGCGAAAAGAGAAGATTTGTAGTGAAATCGGAAATTTATAATGGGATTTCTACAGGTGAAAAGAGAAGATTTGTAGTAAAATCAGAAATTTTCAATGGCAGTTCTACAGTTTGAATGGGTGAGTTACATGGTTTTAACGGGTAAGTTGTATGGTTTTAACGGGTGAGTTGCATGGTTTGAACAGCTGAGTTACATGGTTTTAACGGGTAAGTTGTATGGTTTTAACGGGTGAGTTGCATGGTTTGAACGGGTGAGTTGCATGGTTTGAACGAGTGAGTTGCACGGTTTGAACGGAGATTGATTTATTGATTGATTTATTTATTGATTTATTATTATTTTTTTTATCTTTTATTAGGTATTAGGTATTCCCGTGTAATTTTACACGGGTAATCACTTGTTTTGTATGCTAATTTATGTTATTCAGATGAGCAAAGAGGAAAAGACTCGCATTACCAAGGATTTCCTTAAGAAGGCAAAAGGTTTTTTACTCGACTCCAGCATGTGTGATTACGTAGAAGGAGGAGACGAGTACTCGATGATCATTAAATTCTACCCCACCTTCGAGAAGGAATTAAATGATTCGGGTGCTGGATTTAAAGCTTTCATTCCCCTTCTCTAATTAGACGTATTATTTTTGCATGCCATGGACACCCGTTGAGTGGATACGCAGGGATCAGCAAAACACTAGCAAGGGCGATGCAGCTTTACTTTGGCCTAAAATGAGAAAAGATGTCAAGAAATACGTTAGAGGCTGCCTACACTGCCAACAGTGCAAACCACCGAATAAGAAACCACGAGCAGCTCCGTATCAACCCCAGAGTATGGCGTATCCGTGGGAGACGATATGTGTCAATTTCATGGGACCCAAACCAACGGCCTACGATCAGAAGCAATGGATTCTAGTCATCATGGATCAGTGTACAAAGTACGTCGAATTGTTCCTGCTGGCAACTGCCAGTAGCGCAATCATTGTACAGAAGATTAATGAAGCCGCTTGCCGATTGGGACACCCATCCAAGATCATAAGCGATAATGGGAAACAGTTTGTGAGTACTGTTTTTCGAGAGTTTTGTGAGTCCAGAAATATAAAAATGAGCATAACGAGTACATATAATTCGAGTGCCAACCCAACTGAGCGGGCAAATCGTGATTTGAAGACTATGTTGGCCATTTTTACTGATATTCATTCACGTTGGCCGAGGTTCTTAAACGAATTCTCTTTTGTATCTCGTGCCAACGTTTCGGAAGCATTAGGTTACTCACCTATGTATCTGAATACAGGTAGGTTAACTCTATTGCCTTTTGATCCTAGACTTCTGAAACATGCTACGTCATTTGACGTAAACAACCCAGAATTATGTCAAAGAGTTAATGGGTATTCTACATAAAGCTCATAGGGACATGTACCGAATGATACAGCTTAACTATGAGAAACATGATAGAATACATTGCGGGAAATTTATTATTTGTGAATTTCAAGTTGGATGATCTGGTCATGAAACGCACGCACATCCTATACAATGCTGATAAAGTTGTCACTAGTGGATTGGCAGAAAAGCGTGATGGCCGAGGGGTCCGACAATCGGGATTTGACATGAGAAAGATTCAAATCTTTGATAAATCTTTGGGATTCGGCAGGATTCAGAAGATTCAAGAAATTAATAATTTGGTACCAGATTTAATGTTTTTTTAAATTTTGGGTTGTTAATAAACTGACAATGAAGTCGGTGTGCTTTTCACAAACATTTTAATACAAATATTGCGCAAAATTGCACCAGCGTTATCGATTACAATATCGACTACAAAATCTCCGGGATTCGGCAGGATTCAGAAGATTCAAAAAATTAGTAACTTGATACCAGATTTCATGTTTTTTTTTAGATTTTGGGTTGTTAGTAAATTGACAATGAAGTCGGGGTGCTTTTTACCAGGTTTTTAACACAAATATTACGCAATATTGCAACCTGGTGCTACAAGCAGTGCACCAGCTTTATCGATTACAAATATCGACTACAAATATCGCTATAAAACTATCAATATTAATTTATTTTAATCGATAATAAAGAATTTTTTGTGATTCGGGATTCAGGATTCCGAAGATTCAGAAGGACTGTGAGAAAGATTCGGACAAATGTCAGACCCCTCAGTGATGGCCCATGGCAGATTACAAAAGTTCACGGTGGTGGTGCTTACGAGCTCACCAAATTAGAAAATGGTGCAGTTGAGAAGTTGGTGAATATTAAGGATTTGACTCTTTGTATCCCGTCGTACCCAATCGAAATTTGGTCAAGTGATCAAACGTCGGCTTCGAATGATGCTCAACTCACACCAGAATGGATGAAGCGGGAAGTGCCGAAGTTGATTTATAGAGATATGAATCCGGCCGTTCCTACCATGGCGACATTACCTAACAGTGCTGATGGCCAAGTGACCACGACCTCGCCTGGTGACAAGCCACGAGGTCATCATCATAGGGTCCATCGACGACGTGACGCGAGGAAAAGCGGAATTCCACCACCTCTTCGTCCACCAAGTCGAAAACCCCGAACACGAGTTCGTAAACCGAACAAGAAATACATAGATGAGTTCGTGTATTAAAAATCAAGTGGTTTTTAACAATCAATCCACCAGCGTAAGTATTAATCTCTTCACGGGAATTTTTGAGAAGACTTGCGTGCAATTAGTTAAATTTGATTAATTACACGCACGTGGCGCCACTTGGGGTCATGTGTCCGTTCTCAACCAATCTCGTCGCTCCATGTGCTCGGAACTTCTTCACTCTGAATCTGACAGTCCAACAGACGAGTTACCAAAAGTTTAGAGTAGGAAGTTAGCCGTGGAGGGTAACAAAAGACAGGAGGATTGCAAAGTGCATGTTATAGCGCAACAGCACACGGTTAAAAGAGGATTTAGTTGCATCAGCAAACACACGGTAGAAACTTTTGACGGTTTAAATAGTCGACAAACCGTAACTATAACTTACTCCTGTTTTGTCAACGTGGGTAACTTAATAATTTAAGACACAAAAATGCTTTATTACGAGATACTTTATTCAACATGACATTTTTTAAGTGGATTATGGCGTGTTGAAGCAACTTCTCAAAAAAATGCTAAGTTCGATAAACTCGCACAAGATGGCGTCCAAGTGAACGACATCTTTGTGTGACTTTGTATTCTTATTGTATAAGTTCTTCTTTATAGATATTGTGTAATATAGATATATGTGTCCAGTGAGCCACTGTACATTTAGCATTATTGTATTTATTTGTATGTTGGCCCTTCTGAGTTTCCTTAGTTGTGGCATGATTATTTTTAGATTTTAATAAAATATACTCTTTTGCCGGTTTGCCTGTGAGAAGTCAACTGCCTTTCGTTTTTATTCTGCACCAACACAGGATTTCATGGATTATACAACATGGTTATGGGTTCCAGCAGGTCAGCCACTGCATTCTGATGTATTTGGGTGGTTTTGTTGTGTTTGTCGTGTGCAGAACCGAGTGCAAGTTTTTCGAGGCTTACTCGTGAGTTCGCGAGGTTTATTTCTGAGCGTCAACGTCTGGAAGCGTATGGTTTTTGTTTGTCTCCGCTTCAAAGGAGACAACTGTTGATATATTTCTGTTTTTATTTGAATTTATTCTATTTATTAATTGTATTATTAAGTTGTTACCAGTAAGTCACTGTAATTTTTTATTTTTGGAGTTACTTATGTATTGGCCATCCAAAGCCTCCGTAGAATTGGCGCTAGTTGTCATGGTTTTAATAAAACTTAGCACTCGCGTTTTTGCGTTTGTTCCGCACACACCTGGCTCATTATTTCTGCGTGTCAACACAGAATTCAGCTCTACTTTGCTACATTTCAACATGGTTATAGGTTTCAGCAGGTTTGCTACTGCGTTCCAATCATTTAAGAGGATTTTCAGTGTTTTTGAGCGTTTTTGAGCTCATTTCGTATGCGGAGCCAGACAGCTGTTTTTCGAGGCCTAACGCTGATTTTCGAGGCCTAAACGTGAGCTGTAATAGTTTGTCTCCGCTCTTAGCGAGACAAACAAAGGTATTTATACTGTTATATCGTTTTTGGGCATTTTACTGCCGCTTATTTATTTTACCAAGTTCGAGCGCCATTTTTGATATTTTTCATCGTGTTTGGACCAAACCAGACGGAGTTTTGGATCCAACCGGACACTCAACGTATTCTGCAGTTGTGTGGCTCATTTTGAAGTGGATTTTCGCCGATTTGGAGCGGAAGTTTAGTGATTTTTCGTTTTTTGGACGTTTGCCGTGCTGTGCGATTTTTTTGGCTGCTTCTGGAGCAGATTTTCGTCATTTTGAAGCGGATTTTCATCATTTTGGATCGATTTTCGGACTTTGGAGCCATTTTCGTCGTGTGACCGTCGTGACCTTCACAGAAGACTAAGAGGACATCAATTAACGGACAATTGTGAAAGGGTTTCACCAGTGAAGCCAACATCTCGAAGCCGTCACTCCTTTGGTGGAGATCTTTTGCTTTTTATTGTTGTCATTATTTGTTCTTTTTCCAATTTTTCACTTTCGAGGCTACCTAACCTTAAGGGACTTTTTTTTTCATCCCGAGGATCTGGTACATGGTGCCTCCCTATCTATCATTTTGGTTGGGAAATTGTCATGATTATTTTATTTATTTTGAGTGATCTTTCAGTTTTGAAAGGATCGGACTTGATCCTCAAAGGTTTTTGAGATTTATTGAGTCATTAATTGGATTTTTGACTGGTTTTTGCGGATTCAAGTTGAATCTTGCAATATTTAGCGAGTTTAAGTGGATTAGGACAGTTATTTATTTAGTATTATTGAATTTATCAATTCATTTTCGAATTTTTGGAGAAAATTCTGCATTTTTTCGAATTTTTAGTACAAAATTTGATTTTTGGAAATTTAGAGCTTAGATTCCAACTTAGAATTGATTTTCGAATTTTTGGCGTATATTTTGGATAGGTTAAAACGTTTTGTTAACACATTTCCGAGAATTTTTGAAATTTTTTTTTCAAAAGAAATTATTCGAATTTAAGATTTTATTTTTGGCATTTTCGAGCTTTTTCTAGCATTAACTGGTTTAGTTAATGTGTTTAGCTAGTCTCGTAATTTTAGGTTCAATCTTACGAGGGATTTTTGCGGATTTAGGGATTTTAATCCATATAATTAATTTTTGGGATCACGTTTCCGTTCAATATGACTGAACGTGATAGTGTATTGAGCTTTAAGAAGCTTAATGAACATAATTTTGTTAGTTGGAAGCGGGACATGTTAGCCTGCTTAGCAAGTAAAGGGTTAAGTAAATTTATTGATCCGAAACATGTGGTTGTTGCCGGGGCAACAGCAGATGTTGTTAGTCAATTTGATACTGACCAATCAAAAGCGAGTGGTATTATTTTTCTTGGCATTGAAGACAAATTAAAATGCTTATTAGATGGTTTGGTGGGGCCAGTCGAGAGATGGGATAAATTGGGCAAAACTTTTGAGCCCAAATCAAAGGCTCGTATTTCGAGGTTACTGGGTGAATTTCACCTTGCACAGATGAGAGAAAATGAAAGCATCATTTTATTTCTAAACAGAATTACCCAGTTAGCTAGAGATTTAGAGTTAGCGGGCAAGAAAATCCCTGACGACGACATTGCGTATCGAATGACTTGTACCCTTCCACCCCAATATCACAATGCAGTTAGTGTGATGCATCGTTGGCCCGATACAGATTTTATTCCCAGTAAAGTTGAAGCGATGTTAATTGAAGAGTTCGAAAATTTGAAAGCAAGAGATATGCAATCAAATAATAATGGGAATAAAACAGGGAATAGTGGGGATAATGCTTTATCTACAGATAAGGTCCAACAAAAATAAGTCTAATACGGGAATTATTTGTTATAATTGTGGGATCAAAGGGTTGTCAAAGGATTGTCAAAAGAAATCGAAGAAGGAAGTCACTTGTTCGATTTGCAAGACTTTAGGCCATTATTCAGCGTCCTGTAAGAGGGGGAAGCCCAACGTTGCTGGTGGGGGTAGTTCAGTGTCTTTCTCGATGGCACTAGATGAAGACGCCCTAATTATCGATACAATGAGTGTGTCATCGCCAGATAACGAATGGATCTGGAACACGGGTTCGGGCACACACTTATGTCATGACAAATCTTGATTTTCACAACTATCCATGGAGAAACCGTATCAAATGAATGCGTATTCGGGGACCTTTATGTCGAAGGAGTAGGTACCGTCAAATTTACTCATTTGATTAACAATGAGACCTGGAAAATAGTTTTGAATAATGTGGGATTTGCCCCGACTGGCAAAAGAAATTTGATTAGTGGTTCACGTGCTATGGAAGCTGGCTGCACGTGGTCGGGCAAACAAGATGAAATATTGGTTCGTAACAAAGTCAATAAACCAATATTAAAATTTACTAGAAGTAAAGGTTTGTTTAAGTTATCTGCAACTGGATACAGTTCTGATTCCAATGAAGTTAAGTCAACTTCAATTAATGGGAAAATTAATATTATCGAAAATAAATCAATTGGGGATTTAGAATTATGGCATCGAAGAATGATGCATACCAATATTGATTCGATGGTTAATATGTCAAAAGGGGATATTGCCAGAGGTTTACCCAAGTTGGTTAAAAGGGAAATGAACTGTATCACGTGCATTAAACAAAACAGACAAAACATTACGGTAAAGCTAAAACAAAATTACATCATCGGGGCTTTTAGATTTAGTACATACTGACGTATGGGGACCCACCAAATATGAAAGTAAAGGTGGTGCAAAATATTACGTGTCCTTCGTGGATGATTATAGTAGATGGGTAAAAACATATGTGATGAAATCAAAATCTCAGGTTATCGATTGCTTCTAAGATTATATTGGTTACATGAAAAGATTAACGGGAGCTAAAATTAAGCGTTTGCGGTCCAATAATGGGACAGAATATTGTAACAATAAGTTAAAGCAGATTTGCAAGACCCATAATATCAAACACGAAGTCACGAATATATATTCACATATGAATGGTGTGGCCGAGCGTTTTAATTGGTCAGCCATAGAGGCATTGAGGACCACAATTGTGGATGATAATATGGATCGTA
The DNA here is from genome assembly GCA_000239455.1 of Strigamia maritima. Classification (NCBI taxonomy): domain Eukaryota; kingdom Metazoa; phylum Arthropoda; class Chilopoda; order Geophilomorpha; family Linotaeniidae; genus Strigamia; species Strigamia maritima. The sequence goes on from JH431073.1 coordinate 17,868, forward strand.
TGTGGTGGGCAGAAGTACTTATGGCCTACACACATGTTAAGAATCGTTTGAGTCAAAAGTTATTAGAAGGCCAAACACCTTATGAGCGGGTATTCAATCGTAAGCCCAACATACACTATTTTCGAGTGATAGGTTCTAAGTGTTATCGTTTGTTGCCAAAGACCCAACGAGACAGCAAATTGGGTCCTGTGTCAAAGGAATGTATTTTGATTGGGTATTCATGGAACACCAAAGGCTACAGGGTATATGATCCTGAGGAAGACAAAGTATATAATACTCAAGATGTGAGATTCATTGAGTCTTCCTATGCTGATGCAACGAAGCATTCTATTAGTTTTGGGCCGGATGATAATGGGAACCGGGGGAAATCTGTTAACCCAACTCCTAATCCCAAGGTGACTTTACCTATCCCAACTTCTTCAATTCCAAAGGTGGTTGTTAAAGATGAGAGGCAGTCAGGATCTATGGGTAATTGGGATAGAGTGGTCAAACAGCATCCAACTATGGGACAGTATCCTAATCGTTTTGATGCGACCTTATCATACCAAGGCCAAAAATTTCGTTCAGCTAAGTCAGTTATAAAATATTGTGAGGACAATAAGATTGATTACTCGAGGGAAAGTGTTAAGGATTCCTTCAAGTATAATAATCCTTATATGGGTCCATGGGACATACGGAAGGTTGGCGATGGGGCGGCAACGGATTCTCCTGATGCCGATTCACCTGATGAATCGCACGTGTCGTCAACATCCGTATCCAATTTAGTTGATTTAGCTGTTTATTTTGAGGGTTTGGAATGTTCCAACGTGGATTCGGCAAACCCACTTACGTATTCTGAGGCCATAGCTTCCCCTGATAAGTCTGATTGGGAAACGGCTATGGGTGACGAAGTTGAGACTCTCAGAGAGAGAAATGTTTTCAAAGAAGTTGATAAGACTCCACAAATGAAGGTACTAGATCATAAATAGGTTTTTGTTCGTAAGAAGAATGCTGAGGGCAAAGTCATACGTCATTGCGCACGACTTGTTGCGAGAGGTTTCTTACAAAATTATGGTACGGAGTTTACCGAAGTATACAATCCTGTCGTCAATTTTATTATTGTTAGGTTGTTTTTCATTGTTCTAGTATTATTTCTTAAGTGGGTCGATACACATTTAGATGTTAAATGTGCTTTTCTATACGGTGATCTGCCTGAAGACATTTATATGTCTATTCCTGATATTTTGGGTGTTGGGAAAACTAAGGTTTGGAAGTTGACCAAATCTTTATATGGTTTAAAGCAGGCAGGCAGACAGTGGTATCTGAAACTAAATGATGAGATATTCAGTTTAGGTTTTGTAAAATTCACTTCCACTCAATGTGTATACAGGTTCAAATGGGATGCCATTATTTTATTTTATGTTGATGATATTCTTATTTTCGCTAAGAACGACAAAATTAAGTTACACGTTATTACTTTATTGAACAAGTCTTTCAAATGTGTGGACTTAGGTAAAACAAAAAGGTTTTTGGGAATTGACATCATTCGAGAGGAAGAGGGTATTAGATTCAGCCAAACTTCTTATGTCGAGGAATTATCTAAAAGATTTAGTAATTATGTTTTCAAGAAGGTTGCCGAACCATTTAAGGTTGGTTTTGATATAGCTGAATTGAACCTTGAGGGTGATGTTTTGGATGCGAGCCAATATCCATATCGAACAATGGTTGGCATTTTGTTATTCATATCGAGGTATACTAGGCCAGACATTTCGATTGCGATCGGTATTCTAGCGCGTTACAACGCAAAACCGAAGCTTATTCATTGGAACTGTATAATGCACTTATGGAATTACGTTGTGAGCACGAAGGAAAAGTGTATCCATTTGAGTGGGAATTCTAACCTAAAAGTTAATTGCTATGTGGACGCAAGCTGGATGACGACTATACCGGATAGGAAGTCTGTGATGGGTTATCTGATAATGATTGGAAATAATCTAATTCTTTGGCGGACAACAAAACAAAGTTTAATAACGATGAGCGCTATGGAAGCAGAGTTAATAGCGCTGTCTGAATTGGTTAAAGAAGTTATCTGGTTTAAGTGTTGTTTAGACGAAGTACGTAATGTTCAAAATTTAGATTTTGGAGGAATCGTAGTAAATTGTGATAACCAAGCCGGTATGCATTTTATACGAAACGATGTTGAAAACTCCAAAACTAAGTATATTGATGTTAAACTGCAATTTGTTAGAGAGCATTACAAAAGTCATTTATTTAGTCTTAAGTATATTTACACTAAGAAGAATTTAGCTGATATACTGACTAAACGTGTAAATAGAGAAAAGATTGTGGAGTTGTGTAAATACTTAGATATTTATTGTTGATTGTTTATTTTATTGT
>JH431074.1:2497-13477 GCA_000239455.1 Strigamia maritima
TATCGGCGTTCATCGGTCGGATGATCGTCACAAATTAGCGATACCACGTGGTATCGGCTTACACCTGTATTTCGAGCGTTGACGGTGAAAACTCACTCTTTTCTATTCCAATTATTACATTCGCATGAATATAATAATTGTAAGCATTTAAGTAAATGTACAACTATCGATCAGAAACTAAAAGAAAAGTATAGATTAGCGAGAAGAAGTCGGTTATGGAATTCAAAGGGAATTCCTCGGCCGTCATGATTGAGTCGGGCGCGCCGCATCAAACCGAATGCGTTGTTCTCAAGCGGTGCCGAAGCACGTGACAGTTAGCGCCCACTCCTGATACAGGTAGCGGTTGCTGCTCGGTCCGAGCGAACTCGATACAATCTAAGTTTTTGTCCATAGGACTGGCCTACATGCAAAAGCACAAGTATATTCTCGGTACATTTACCTTCGGGTTTTTCAGGCCCGGCAACTACGGTCTTTAGGGCATTATACCTACTTTAATTTGGTGTTGACAGCCTTGCCGGTTCGTATTTAAAGCAAAAGGTGATAAAATGACTCTGAATGGTTACAGGCACAAAGTTACACATAGACAATCATGTAGATTCAACATTAATTCAGTACAGAGGCCCAGAATCAGCTCTTGCAGGAGCTTATATACTATGAAACCATGGGGTTTCTTGAGTTTCCCCCAATCAGGGAGCCAGAATACTGATAAGCAGATTAGCTGATTTGCATATCAGTGAGTCATAATGAGTTGATCCAATCAAATCAACTCCTTGGTCAAAGTTATGTGAACCCCATAGAATATCTAAAATATTCAAAAAGCACATGGTAATATTTAGGGTTAACTTTATTTATATTCATATTTTAAAGTATTCTTATCCCTAAATAGTCTTAAGTTTCTTAAATAAACATTTCACAACAATATTTATTATTGTTGAGTACAATAATCACTTTTATCGATGATTTCCCGTAACTTTTTCTGTAACAATGAACACACCTATTCATTGTATAATTTCTCTTCTTATATTTATCCAAATATAGAGAGAATATTTACTTAGATATTTTATCATTCAATAAACATTTTATTTTCATAAAACTTAAATTTTCTTATTTTAAATCTGGCGCGATTTTAGCAAATCGCGCCCTCTGGTGGCAACCTTACCAGTTACTACGGTATTGAACCGTCACAGTTTAAGTATGTCAGATTAAAAGACGTGTATGGCCTTAGTCGCCGCTTGCGTCTATAAACTCAATTCTATCTATCTATCTATCTATCTAATCGTCCTGCGTATGGCCTAAGTCGCTGCTTGCGCCTATAAACAAAATTTTCTCTCTCTTCTCGGGCCAAAACAGGAACTAAATCGTCTTGCCAAATAATTATCTTGTAAAAACATTACCACACAAAATATGACACACAAAATTAATAATTAATAAACAGAATTAACAAAAACAGATAGAAATAGTTCTTTGCAAACTCCTCTTTAAGGTCGTCTTGCACCTCTAATAACATGCGTACACTAAAAGATGTAAATTTAAATATTTCGACTGTAGAAATGCTTACCTGGTTAAATCGGAGTTTTTGGCCACATTTTTGACACACTATCGTCAGGTCCCGTATACAATAATATTGGTCCGGATTCGGGGGAGAAAACTTCCAAGCCCAGCCTTCTCATGGCTTCTCCTGGGCACTCTGCTGTAGCACTTAGTTTTTCGCTGGAGTGGAGCTAATGGGTCTTCTGGTCTACTTTATTGTGATATTTGGGGGAGAAAACTTCCAAGCCCAGCCTTCCTGTGGCCTCCCCTGGGTACTCCATTGCAGCACTTTGTTTTTTTGCTGTAGTGGTGCTAATGGGTTTTCTGGTTATCTATCTTACTTTCTATTTCTGCTCCGCTTTCTCTTCTGTAGCTTTTGTCTCTATTTTTGACCATTTTTTTTGATAATATAATGCTGCATTCCATTCTGCAATGGAATGTACGAATGTAGTGTTTATCAATGGTCAAATGTGTTTTGTCTGTATCAGATTTATATATTGGTCAGATTTAGTATTTCAGTTTCAGTACGTCGATTTAAGTATGTCAGATTTAGTATGTCAGTTTCAGTATGTCAGATTAAAAGACGTGTATGGCCTAAGTCTGCAGTTTGATGCAGAGCAAGCTCGAATTAAAGCTACAAAAGTGGAAGAAGTGTGATGCTTGCTGTTTGATAATGCTTGCTGATTGATGAACATCAAAAGCAGCAAGACCGAAATAAAGTTGCTGAACGGCAAAAAGCACGGACGCTTGCAGTTGGACAAAGTTGAGAGAAAGCAAGAATTAATTGAAAACACCAATTTATCCTCCTCCTCCTACGAAACGTGCTAAAACTATTACAAGAGTTGAAAAACCAAAAGTCGTACCACCACCACCATTACCATCAGAGCAAGTTATTCAGCAGTTTAATGTGCATGGCATTGATATTATTCCTGGAGATATCCATCCGTTATTACAATCAGTACCATTTGAAAAAGATTCAGATAAATATATTGGTGTTATCATGCATATTTACGAATGATATCTGCTCAAAGCCAACTAAAAGTTTTTCCTGTTTTGTCGGCATTGAGGGATGCTATGACCCAGTTTGATAATTTTTTGAAGAGTCTGGGTTTGCGAAAAGTCTTGGTAAACTTGAGGGACAATCGTTGGACATATTTGATAATTTCGACATAATTTTAATTCCATACTGTTTGAGATCTCATTGGACTTTAATTGTGATTGACAATCGCACTAAAGAAATTAAGTTCTTAAATTCTTACCCAGATTACGACAATGGTAATGAACAATTGGATTACACCAAGAAATGGTTGCAACTTATTTACACCGATGTATTAGGTAAAGGTCAAGAAATTATCCAGTATAATCAAATAAAACTCAGAAATTTACCAAAACAGCGCAATGGTTATGATTGTGGGGTATTCTTGATGCAATATGCAAAATGCATTTGTGCACAAGAATTTGATAATTCAACTGCAAGTTGGATTGACTATCGATCGAAGATTTTATTTGATTTAAAAAATGATGGCGTAGTTTTGTCATTGCCGGGTTAAAATGTTTAATATATTATAACACATTTATTGGAGGTATAGATACACATCTATTCGTTTTTTAATTTTTTCTTTTTCTTTTGTTGTTTATTATTTAATCTCAACTCTCTCACTATTAACTGGGGGGAGAAAACTTCCAAGCCCAGCCTCCTCGTGGCCTCCCCTGGCTACTCCACTGTGGCACTTTGTTTTTCTGCTGCAATGGTGCTAATGGGTCCTCTGGTTATCTATTTTCTTTATTTTTGCTCTTCTTTCTCTTCTGTGGCTTTTGTCTTTGTGTTTGATCATTTTTTGATAATGTAATGCTGCATTCCATTCTGCAATGGAATGTACGAATGTAGTGTTTATCAATGGTCAAATGTGTTTGTCTGTCATTTATATTGGTCAGATTTAGTATATCAGTTTCAGTAAGTCAGTTTCAGTATGTCAGATTAAAAGACGTGTATGGCCTAAGTCGCCGCTTGCGTCTATAAACTCAATTCTATCTATCTATCTATCACTATTAACTGATTAATAAATTTAAATCTATCTATCTATCTATCTATCTGTTTAATTAAACAACAAATTCGCCATTCACCCACGCACACATTTTGTAAGGAAACACTATTAAAACTTTTATAAAATTAGTCGTGATTGCGCCTCCTCGTGGCCTCCCCTGGGCACTCCACTGTGGCACTTTGTTTTTCCGCTGCAGTGGTGCTAATGGGTCCTCTGGTTATCTATATTTCCTTCTATTTTTTGCTCTTCTTTCCCTTCTGTGCCTTTTGTCTTTGTGTTTTTGACTAATTCTTTGATAATGTAAGACTGCATTCCATTCTGCAATGGAATGTAGGAATGTAGTGTTTATCAATGGTCAAATGTGTTTGTCTGTGTCAGATTTATATTGGTCAGATTTAGTATGTCAGTTTGAGTATGTCAGATTAAAAGACGTGGATGGTCTAAGTCGCCGCTTGCGTCTATAAATTATTTCATACTACTTAAATGAGTAAATTGCAAAACCTATATGTACCGTCTCCAATCGCATTCGTTCATTGTCAGCATTAACTACTCTATCATAATGTTTTGATGGATATGCATCTAATCTAATTCTGAATTTATCATTCTCCACTTTCTCTAATGCTGTTCCCGGCAGCCATTTGTTTCCAACTTTTAGTTCTGCGACATGTTGCGACATGTTGACTCGCGCTTGGTTATTCGCCGACGGGCGCAGAAATTCGAGCTCGTTGTATTTAAAGAATTCGGCTCGGCGCTGGATAAGAGGAACATCGTACGAGGATAAGAGGAACAACCTAAATCGTCGAACTCGGCGGCATAGTATCACTTTTACATACTATGTCGGCGGGTTTACATAAAACCTTGTGGTCGACCGACTTCCCGAACGCAATCTTGTCTTCAATCATCTTTAAACGCGCCAGTTCGGCCACTGTTGGCTCATCGGGTATAAAGGGTTTTTGAATGTAGACAATCGGCGGTGATGGAAGCAACTCAGGCACATTCGATGACTCACTCGGCGACACTGATACGACGGATGGTGGCGCGGAGTTGGAATTTTCGGCGGAGGTGTTGGCTCTTTCGGCGGCGGAGTCGGCTCCTTCGGTGGTGGCGTTGGCGTTTCCGTGCGATACGCCAAAGTGAAATCACCTTTTGGTGATGCTGGCGCTGGCTCGGCAGACGATACTGATGTAAGTAATCGTCCACGAGCGAAAGTTTTCGGTTTCACGGCGTTTTCATCAAAATGTCGGCCCAACTCTTCTTCGCTCGACGAACCCAACGGTGGGGCCGACACAATCTCCTCGAATCGAACCTTACCCGCTGATTCCAAAGGTGGTAACGACGCAGAAAAAAGCAATTCTTCACCTGATGGTGATTTTGAAGTTGATCTCGATGGCTCCGGCGATTTTTCTCGTTTCTGCGATCGAGACCTACGTCTTCTTTCCTTTCTGGTCAGACGCTTCTCCGCACGCGCCGCTTCTCGTGTTGATTGCGGCACCAACATACTCGCTCGATCTAAAATGGCGGGAAGTGACATCGATGGTGCCGTAAGGTCGTCGAAAAACTTCCTCCAAATCTACTACTGGTACAGTTGCAACTTCAATCATTCGTTTTTTTATGGTTGGGTTTTGGCGAATACCATATTTCTGCTTGTATTCTGCAGGTCTTTTGATATGAATAACAATTAACTTGAATATGCCTTTTTTGTTACAAGAGTTGCATGCTTGAGTTTCCTGGTTAGAACCTTCTTTGCATAAACTTCTTTGCTTTATTAACAAGCTGTGCAGTGTCGGGGTTTTCCGAGTCAGTGTGGGGGAGAAAACTTCCAAGCCCAGCCTCCTCGCATGGCCTCCCCTGGGCACTCCGCTGTAGCACTTTGTTTTTCCGCTGCAGTGGTGCTAATGGGTCTTCTAGTTATCTATCTTTATTTCTATTTTTTTGCTCTTCTTTCCCTTCTGTGATTTTTGTCTTTGTTTGTGACCAACATGAGGAAGTCTTCGTTTCTGAAACTCGACGGTGTGGATGACTGCAATCGTTCTGCCCAATACATGTTTATTCACAATATCATCAATGTATGCGTATTTCCTTAAATCAAACACACGCGCCACCACATCTTGATCAGTATGTCTGTTTCATTATGTCGGTTTAGATATGTCAGTTTCGTTTTGTCCGTTTTGGTATGTCAGTCTTTTGTCAGTGTGTCAGTTTTATTTTGTTGGATTTTGTATATCAAGTTTCATATTGTCAGTTTTCATATGTCAGATTCAGTTTTGTCAGATTTAAGACGTATGGCCTGAGTCGCCGCTGGCGTCTATAAACCTAATTCTCTCTCTCTCTCTCTCTCTAACTACTAAACTAAAAAAAAATTTTTTCTTCAAATTGTGATATGTAAAAATCGCCGTAAAAGTGGATTCTGTGGTCAGAAAAACTCGAAACTTCTAAACATCTAAAAAAATTTCACGTACGTCAATACTATTTTTGTGTTCTTGAAATACATTCTCAGCTTCTCTGATTAATTTGTAAACGTTAAAATTATTTAACGTTGTTATTGTCCAAATGGCTACTGCATCCGTCATGGGGATGGATCATAATTCCTGCTAGTTCTCTGCTCATTCGTTTTTCGATTCACAATAATAGTTGCATTGCATTATCTTGTGCAGAAAACTTGCAGAAAACTTTCAAAGTAAAATTTAAAAATTGTCAAAAAAATAAAATATTTATTTAAAAACAAAATTAATCAGTTTGATAGTTTTTAAATTTATCTATCTATATATATCTAAGTACATTTAGACACGCTTACTGTAAAATAGATGAAATGGATGAAATGGATAACTATTTAACCATGCTGTGTGTGTTAATGAGTAAATACAGAGTGGCCCAAAAAAAATGTAAAATAAAAGAAAAAATTATATGACATGTACATTAGTTTTGTTTCTGACGTTATGTTTTATTTTTCAATTAAAAATAGTAATCGTTTCAATAGTAATCGTTTTCAGGAATTTGCAGTCAACGTAGTTTCACATTTTAACACATGTCGGCGCTGCTGTACGCATCGTTATGACACGCTCTGAATTTCTATTGGTTAGTCGTTCTTCTTTCCCGTTTTCTTCACTTCCGTCGTCGCTCGTTGCTGTGATGGTTTGGTTGTGGTGGTTTTCTCGTCCTTAGAATTTTGAACGTGTTTTTTTCTCAATAATCACGAAGCATCCCGTCATGGAATTACTAATGCTCCGAATCATATTGAAGATGGGTAATATTTTGTTCGGATAATAATTTGATCTATACAGTTTACGGCGTTCACAACGATTCTTTGTGTGTCGCCATTTTGATTTCGAATTGTTCCATCCTAGTATTTTTCGGTCGTAAGATTTGTGAATGAATTTTTTTAAATGAAATTGCATATGAATTGTTTTATTACGTTTAAATTGAGCTTTTTATGTAGTATTTTGTTAGTGGGGACAGAAAATCCAACTCTCTACCTCCTCGTGGTTGTCCCTGGACCCACTGGTCACTCTTGGCCGGTGGCACTGAATGAGAGCACTGGTCATCCATTTTTATCAGTTTTTTAATACGTTTTAAAATATTTGTTTGAATAATACGAGGTTTTGTATCAAATGTTCTGATTCGGTACTGTAAGACTGCATTCCAATACATGAATGTAGCATTTATCACATGCAAAATTGCGTATTGTAAGACTGCATTCGAATAAATGAATGTAGCATTTACCAATTCAAGTCAGCAAATTACTTTGACTTTCACATTTGTATCGAAACTTCAGGCCGAAAACAGTTGCCCATGATTACCACCAGTTAATCAATTTAATCAAACACAATTTTCGTTTAATTTTGTTCCATATATTATCAGACGCCTGAATTGATCGTAATTTTGTGCCTGATCCGATTTTTAGTTGAAGCCCTAAGGTCATTTGTTCATATTTGTTTACAATTTTTGTTGTTTTTATTTCCAATATGTCACTTTTACTGAGATTGATTGTGAAGTTTTCCGTACAGTATGACTAGTCGTAATTGACAACGAAATTTGATAACTACGACTGCATTCCAATATGTATGAGTGTAGTATTTATCAAATAAGAATAAGTTTAGTTCCAACGCGTCACGCGTGTTTTTTTACTTTAATCTAAACTAAGTTCCTAAGTCGCCGCTTGCGTCTATAAACTCAATTCTATCTATCAATCTATCTATCTAAACTAAGTTGCCGCAATCATATCAATTGAAACTAATGTTCTTTTGAACTAAATGACGCGAATGGGCGGGAATGTAGTGGTTGACATGTACGACATATGTCTTGCTTTAATCTTGGACGGTATTCGTCCAAGCTTTATAATACCCAGGACTTTCACTTCCGGTCGGGTGATCGAAACTCTTTCCTGTTCACCTTTTCGGGCAGGATCGGTCATAATCCCGTCGGCGAGGAGGAGTGGAATGAATTTTTATTAAAATAAACATGTTTGTTTATTGCGTGTTAAAATATGTTTATTTTAATAAAAATTCATTTTTTTGATATTTATAGACATTAAAATTAAAATGGATTTATTTCAATAAAAATTAAACAAATCAGCTTTCTCGCATTTATTTTATTTTTCTTATATTTCTTATTTTCCGAAGATTACGAAAAAACAAAAAAAAAAAATCGGACAAATGAATGACCATTTGCTCGGTCAAACCATGCGCCGTTTGACGGAATAGCCGTTTGTTCGAATGGTCGTTTGTCCGTAACAAATTTACAGACAAACGTCGTCAGACAAACGTCGTCAGACAATGAATTCCAACCAAATAAAATTTTTGTAGAATATAATTGTATTCTGCCTCATCTGAATCCTCGGGGAAGAAAACTTCCAAGCCCAGCCTCCTTGTGGCTTCCCCTGGGTACTCCATTGCAGCACTTTGTTTTTCCGCTGCAGTGGTGCTAATGGGTCTTCTGGTTATCTATATCTCCTTTTTTTTTGCTCCGCTTTCTCTTCTGTGGCTCTTGTCTCTGTTTTTGACCATTTTTTTGATAATGTAAGACTGCATTCCATTCTGCAATGGGATGTATGAATGTAGTTTATCAATGGTCAAATGTGTTTGTTTATGTCAGATTTATATTGGTCAGATTAAAAGACGTATATGACCTCAGTCGTCGCTTGCGTCTATAAACTCAATTCTATCTATCTATGCATATTTAGAAATAACTAAACTTGCTACTACTACTTCTGACATGTAGCAGTTTTTTTGCTGCAGTGAAGCTAATGGGTCCTCTGGTCTACTTTATTGTGATATTTCTAAAAGTACCATTTGCCATGTATGGGATGTCTAAAGCCCCAAGGATTTCTCTGTGCTGAGAATAATTTCCACCACATGCAATAATGCCTGATACAGCAGCACAGTTTGGATCCTTTCTGCGCTGTTGGTTTTTTTGGCTGTTACCAATGTTACAGCAGGCATCATCTTTGCTTCCATGTTGCACATTCGACATTTCAAACTGCACGTGCACTATCCATTCATGCAAATCCTAAAATGGCTTCTGAGTGTTTGACTGAAGACTTAATTGACATCTCATCCAGAATTAAAACAAACTATTTTTTGTAATCTGGACAATCTTTTAGTGATGCCAATTCAGAAACATCTTTCAGAACATTGTCATGGATGCCAGGAGGATGATTAAAATGCACCATAAATCTGGATATTGTACTGGGTAGGCACCCTGACTTTTGTAAAGTGCAATATGCTGATGGTGATTGATTGTTCAGATGGACACAAAAACATCCGCTTCAAGTTGCAATCGAGCTCGAGTTCTAGGTGGAGACTAAGCCCAGCCTCCTCGTAGCCTCCCCTGGGTACTCCGCTGCATGCACTTTGTTTTTCCGCTGCAGTGGTGCTAATGGGTCTTCTGGTTATCTATCTTTCCTTATATTTTTGCTCCTCTGTCTCTTTTGTGGCTTTTGTCTTTGTGTTTTTCACCAGTTTTTTGATAATGTAAGACTGCATTCCATTCTGCAATGGAATGTAGGAATTGTAGTGTTTATCAATGGTCAAATGTGTTTGTCTGTGTCAGATTTATATTGGTTAGATTTAGTGTGTCAGTTTAAGTATGTCAGATTAAAAGACGTGTATGGCCTAAGTTGCCACTTGCGTCTATAAACTCAATTCTATCTATATCTATCTAGGTGGAGAAATAGCGGCGCAGAATCAGGCACCTCCCGTAATGATACACCATGCTTATTTATGATTTTTTCTATTTTTGATTGGAATTCTCATTCTCTTTCTGCAGTTTTTTTGCTAATAAAGATAACGAATCTGAGAATTTCTTAAATTGTTGCGTGCAATATTCTTTGGTTTAAACAGCAAATAAGCAAGAATGATCTTTTAATGACAAACAATTTGTGATTTTCTTCTGTAAGTGCTTGCGTAGTAAATCTAATGCTAACTTTTGTATAAATGGAACGCGATTAAATTTTGTTTCTTTTTCTGTCCAAATATGTAACTATTTAAACAGGAAATATCTAACAAAGAAAAATATTTTCATGGGCCAGTGAGATATTTTTAGCTGGCCGATATTATTCGGCAATCATTTGATCCACAGTGTCAACGCCACTTTTTGCTTCATTACAATTATAATGCAAAATTATTTTGAGCTTCACTTTCTAATGCCTGAGTCGCCGTTTGAGTCTATAAACCTAATTCTCTCTCTGTCTCTCTCTCTCACTTTCTAATGGTAGAGAAAACTTCCAAGCTCAGCTTACTCGTGGCCTTGAATTGTGAACTAACACTAACAAACAAGCCTTAAACTAATGCTTTTGTGCGTAAAAACCCCCGCAACCGTTATAAAATGCTGTCCAACATTATACATTTGAACAAAACTGCCTTCATCGGGCAAAGTATCAATAATGAGTGGAAGATCAAGTGTACTACTTCTTGGAATCCCAACTTTTTTAAGTTGGTTTAATATGTTTACGCAAAGAAGAAAAGACATTGATTTCCGAATTAATTTCATCATCTCTCTCGTTCACCTCATCTAATTTCTCGTTCACCTCAACTGTATTGTTTGTTGCTATATGAAACTGTTTCTTAATTTCAGCATTAAAATATGTTAAATAAATCCCATTAACTCACTCAATAATGTCTTGCTCAAATGATGAGTAAAAATCGTTCAAAGTCGAATTTCGGCGTACAATCTGCTTAATTGTAATTGTAATTGAAATGACTCCAATCATTCATCCAGTAGTTTAGTTAGTAGAAGTAGTTTTTAATTTGAACACAATTCATTTAAAGTTTGTACATCGATTCCACTAATTCTTTGTATAGCGTTATACCAAGAATTCCAACGCGTGTCATTAGGTACAATCAGCGGGGGAGAAAACTTCCAAGCCCAGCCTCCTCGTGGCCTCCCCTGGGTTCTCTGCTGCAGCATT
>JH431082.1:0-13899 GCA_000239455.1 Strigamia maritima
TTCTTCGCGAACTTGGCCTTCTCGGATGCTGTGGCAGTGGGTAGGGGCTCGATTCCTTCCCTTCGGCAAAATCCCATACGCCTTTTTCCTCTAGTAATAGGCGTAGATCTATGGCCCACTGCACATAATTCAGGCGATCCAATTTAGTGATTCCTGACACTACTGAACGTGTAAGATCCTTCTCTGACATCTCGATCTGAAAAAGTAAATGGGAAAAGGCAGTATCTCGCTCAAAATCAAAAAATCGAATTATTACCGCTTTTTGCCCAAACTTGGATTATTGGGCAATTTTCCTCTCTTATGGTCCTAGGCTCCAGTAATCACCCTCTGCTACCAATTGTGGGTTTCTGGGTCGTGGCCTGGACCATTAACTGCTCCGCTGTCCAAAATTTGCAGTGGAAGCGATTTTTGGACGTTTTCCTGGACTTCGAAATTCGACGCAAAATTGAGTTCGGCTCGGCCGAAGCAAGTGGCCCGGCTGCGGCTGGAAAGTTCGTCGATTCCCGTCGACGAAAAAGTCGGCTTGAAATATTCGTTTCTCGAGCTCAGCGAATAGCGGGCCTTGTTCCTCGTGCTTCGGACTATATCCCCTCTTAATTTTGGATTTTTCGACTGAGCGGTTTTCTCGGAATCTGAGAAAAACCGCTTAAATACCGCAATACAAATTCCCAACTTGTCGTGCTTCTCGGCGATGCGCGGCCCGTAACATCCGGTTAAATCGACGGCTTCAACACGACTCGGCGTCCGCGTAACGATGACTTCGAACTCCGTACGTCGCGATAATCCTCGATTATCGCACTACGTTTTCTTGACGCGCGACGTAACTTCTCACTCGTTTCGGCCGCGTCTCGGCTTCGTATCGCGGCCGTCGTCGGTCGCAAATGGCGCACTCCGTCGTACCACCTGTGCCGGACCTCGGCACTCGTAGCTGGCGGTATATGGGCTTGAATTGGCCGCGGACAGTCCGCTTATAGTGCCGATAACAATGAAATGCCGAGTTAATTCTATAAATCGAGGAAACTCACGCATAAAGTCCTTAAAACACATAATCCTGGTTTATTGAGCAGATAAAACAATTCGGGCGCCATCTTGGCGGTACAGACACTGGAACCAGAGTACCTGTCTGGAACCCAGACCAAAGACAAGAGTGGTCATCACAAATAAATTTTCCATGACATCATAGTAACATGTCATGAAAAATGCCTAAGACAGTAAAACATGATAAAGTATGACAAGCTGTCATGACATCATGACAGTATGTCATATTAAGAACTCCAGTAAGCAAATAAATCACAGAACATGACATTGCAAGCCAGATCAATCAAAATAAAACTATCCACTACATTGCAGTCATGCTCAATGATCACAGGTAAGTAAATTACATCTTTAAGTTTACATCATATTAAATTAACAGACGCAACAAATGGAAAAATTCTCAAACAATTTCCAAACATTGAAATATAAAACTTGACTCTGTTTTTACATAAAATAAACAGAGTCTGGCAATTACTTAGAAACACATAGGTACACATACACACATGTGCCAAACTACAAACTATAAACCTATTATAGTGATCAAAACTCTAAATAAGGCACAAGATCAGATATTGGTTCTGCACACTTGCAGACCTAAAAATTCCAAATACCATACACTTACAACAATAAATTAAAGCAAACAAATAAATATTTGCACAATGACCTTAAATGCACAAATGTCACATTTTCCAGTTTACAAACCAACAAGTTGAACAAAGTTCACTGCGCCTTCGTAGCCAGTGGGATCGAAGACAGCGTTTCACCGCGCATCCGGTTGTTGAAACAATTCCATGCGTTCAACCTGCCGTGATCGCGCCCCCACCAATGCCAATCGGTGTGCGGCCTGCATTGCCAAACCCGTTTCCGGCATTCCCGTCAACCATTGCATCATTTCCGAGGTCGACTGCACCGTCAATGTATACTACGCCTTCGTGTGCAACGGTCGCCTCACCCATGGATTTTCCATCATGCACGGCCAGTTCTGGCGCCATACCAAAGCGTCCGATTCTGCCGTCGGAGGCCATTGCGTCCTCCTACCCGATTCTACATCGCACTCCGGGTTCTCCAGCTTTTCCTCCAGAATCGCCGATGGATTACCAGGACTCCGGAAGTCCGCCGCCGGGGCCTCCGCCAGGTTCTCCGCCTCGTGCTTCTGTGCGCCCAAAGAAGCGCCGCGACGTCACTCAAAACCCACCGCCGGGTCGTGCCCTTACTAGGACGAGAGGACCGCTACCATCTGCCGTGACCCCGAGGACTCAATCGACTCCTCGCCCGAGCGACCGAACCCCAGCTATCACTTCGTCGATGTTGAATCGACCAGCAGCCTTTGATAGGCTCACCTATTTGTACCCCGGTCTCCAGTTTACGCTGCAAGCGAGAACACATCTTCGGCATGATCGAAACCTCTGCCAGGAGTTCCTCTTGTGGTTGGAGAAGGAAGTGCGCCGACCTGAATGCGGTACGCAATACCATCGTTTGATTCGTGCCCGTATCCCGTTCGACGACCCACCACTGCCGTACGTGCAACAAGCGCAAGCAATCAACCGTGCCCAGGCAATTCAATCCGTGTGGGCACACATCAACATTGGAAATGTTAGGGACCCATGATAGGACTCCCTAAGTTTCTTGTCAATGAGAGCCCTGATCCGCGAGATCCGGCTACCTCATTGGGACCGGTCACGCCGACCAAATAATTTTAGTCTATTAATTGTAATTAAAGACTGTGCCACAGCCTTTCTTAAAAGGGGGGAGGTGTGGTGACCCAAAAGGGGTCCACTGGAATATTTCCATGTATCATAATAAATGACTCACATTATTCCAATATTCCATTTCATAATATACCCTAAAAATTATTTAAGCCAAATGTAAATAATTATCACTCATAATCATCCAAACTGTATAGTATAAATAGTGTATAATATCTAATCTTATTTTAATGTACATATTTATCCCTATAATTCATGTAATAATATCAGTAATATTATATCCTAAAATATCTTTATTATTTCTACTGTTGGTCTGAGCCCAGCCGAATGCTGCCTGCTCCGTCCCACTTTGGGGGGTTGCCATGGCATCTAGTGCTGGGTGACGTTGGTGCTGAGGCCCAAATCATTGTTGGGCTCAATTAGAGCTCATTGCGCAGGTCTCTGCGCACATTTGAGTCCGAGTGAGTGAGAATTTCTCATGATCCGTGTCTTTTCTCATCTTGCTTCCCAACCAACAACACGTCCTCACCGGTCAAACTAATACAAACAAAGGTATTCAGTGTGATTGAGGATATTGGCAGAGGGAAGTGGGATTTTGACCCAGTCTGGTCCTTGTACATTACAAGGAATAGACTCTGAATCTGGGATTGTTGCCCAAAGAGCTTGCTTTGTGAGCTATAATCACAACTAGGCTTCTTTAAGCCTGACTGAAGTCTTCACTTAGACTTATCAGTCCAATCAGGCAAATTCCTGAACCATTAACACTGAGCTGTTGCGCGAACAACAGATTCTCTTTGTTAACGGGAATTTCCCGCCTATTTCGAGCCGACCACTCCGAGACGGGCGTTAGAAGATCTACGAGTAGCAATCTGGATCCCTATTTCAAACTTCTCCTTTCTGATGTATTGTCATTTCCTTTATTAATTAGTTTAGTTAATAAAGAAGTATAATCGTAAGCTGTGTGTTTTGGTTATATTTATTCTGTGTGAATAGTAGTTTAGCGCTGTGTGTGCTACGAAGTGCGCGGATTAGGCCTAGTAATACCTTTATTAGCCCTAATCGACCCAGTTTACCCTAGACAACCTGGCAAGTCGTAGAAGTCTGTTTAACAGCATCGGCGATCGCGCGACGAACCATCCGGAAAACTCAAAGTAAGTTAGTGTTCAGTCTGCAATTTAACATTAAATATCCAACTTAATATCAGTATCGACGAACTAGTGTCAACATTAGTAGGCCTAGTTTGGAGCGCGACACCTTTATGAACTTGATTTAAGTTTCAATCAAATTGACCATATACCAATTGGTATCTTTGATGATTTAACATTGTTGCAGAATCTGTGGTTACAGAATAATTTAATTCAACAAGTGAATGACAAAGATTTTTTCTTTTTAACATCATTGGAAATACTGGACTTAAGCAGCAACTATGTAACAATAATCACTAAAAATGCATTTGCAACTTTAACACATTTAGATCAACTTGGACTAAATGACAATGAGCTTGAATACCTTCCAAACCTACAGAACTTGACAAGTCTTACCCAATTATTCATATCTTCTAACAATATCACCAATATTGCTTCATCAGACTCTTTTATACACCTCAATCAGTTGAAAAATTTATATCTACCAAATAATAAAATCAAAGTGCTAAAAAATACAACATTTGAAAATTCACCAGAACTCACTGAGATAAGTCTACAATCAAATGAAATAAGTTTCATTGAAGACGGTACTTTCGAAGTGTTGAAGTATTTAAATTTCTTGGATATATCTGACAACAAAATTAGCGAAATGAAATCATCTTTTAAGAGTGTGCATAATACTTTAATCTTATCCTATAATAACGTACAAGTGTTTGATTTTGCATCCATTAGCTCAGAACTGGAATTTATTACATTAACGGGCAACGGACTACGTACAATCAAAATAAGCTCTTCGTCTACACTGGAAAAGCAAAATTCTCAGTATTTCTATGCTTGGAACAATCTTCAGTATTTCTATGCTGATGACAATCTACTTCAAATTTGTGCTGTGTACAACTTTCCATCAAGTATTCGCATCATTTCAATGGCAAATAATAATATAACCCGCATTGACCGGTTGTCTGCAATAATTTTACCCAAATTTTATTTTCTAGACTTGAAAAACAATTTCATTTCAGAAATATCCGATGGTGACTTTCAATACATGAACCAAGACACATTCCCTCGCACAAAACTGACTGTGGATTTAAACTTTAATCCTTTGCTTTGCTCATGCAAAAACAGATGGATGCTCAAATCAAATTCTCAATATCCTATTACAATATTATCAACTCATGAATACTGCAATAATAAAGAGTGTTGTTACTTACAGTCGATTGAAAAAATATTTATTGTATCTGGACATTCCAGTGACAAAGAAAAGTCATATGATGTGTGAAAATAATGAAACATGTCTCAGTCAATGCAAATGTTTCTTCAATGATGAATTTGCAATAATGGATTGTTTTAATGTGACTTGGAAACAGCCAACAACCATTTTGCACGAAAATTTTACAACAATATTTTTTGATGGCAATACAAACATTGGATCAGTTGTTAGTAGATTGTTGATAAACTCACCAATATTGCAAACACTCTATTTGAATAACAGTGGCTTATTGATCATCTCTAAAGACATGTTTCAAGGAGTAGCTGGCTTGAAGGAACTTTATTTGGAAGAAAATCAATTGGAATACATATCACCCGATGTTTTCATGAATTTGCCAAAACTCAAGATTTTATCACTTCGCAAGAATAAATTGCAACAACCTCAATTCTGGATGATGGCACTGCCACATTTATCCGAAATAACCTTCAGTGAAAATAATTTGGTGTGTCATTGTGATTTTATTATTTCTTTTAAAAAGTGGGTCACTGAACATCAACTAACAATTACATTTCCAGATTTAGATGTCACATATTGCAAAGGTTCTACTGTCCCTATAAGTAATTTCAATGATTCTACTTGTTTGATTGAAGTGATAAACCAAGATGTTAAATTGATCTTAATTATTGCTCCTACAGTGAGCATTATATCATTTTTAGTTATTTTTGGTATTTTCTTATATTTCTATCGACTAGAAATGAAAGTATGGTTGTATTCCAAATATGGAATGCGATTTTATAACAACAAAGATGCCGATATTGGGAAAGTGTACAGTGCTTTTATTTCTTGTGCCCCTGAAGATGAAGAATGGATAATTGAAGAACCGTTACCGCGATTAGATAAGCACAAACTATGCATTCTACAAAGAGATTTTCCAGCTGGAGGATATATTGCCGAATCCATCATCTATGCAGTGGAAAATAGTTGTCGAACTGTCATTATTTTAACTCCGAATTACTTGAAAAGTCAGTGGTGTAAATTTGAATTCGATACAGCTCAAATGCAAGCGCAAAAAGATAAATGTAAAAGACACGTGGTTGTCTTATTGGAGGCAGTGGAGAAATGTGAGATGAACAAAAATCTAGGTTCTTATTTGAAAACCAACACATACTTGGATATAAATGATGGATTGTTTTGGGAGAAATTGAAATTTGCTTTGCCAGACAATGAAATTTTACAAGAACAAAATGAAACTGTGGAATGATTTCATCTTGATGTAATTACAATAAAATGATCGTATAGTGGATCTTGTTTTTCTAGTCCTAATAATTTATCGGTTCAATTGCGTGCGAGGGATTTGAACAGGAGACAAAGTTTTTGCATTTCAATTGTTTTTATTGAATAACACTACTAAAACAATACATTACAATAATATAAACTGGGCGGACTTCGGGTAGGGAAGGAAATGGGTCTGGACATGTTCTGGTTTTTATATTAGTGAATCGGAAGTCCGAATTCGTCCAGTGGACGTTTTTGGCGATTGGCGGGTTTTCAGCGCCATCTGGCTTAATTAATGCCAATTCTTAATGTTTGTTATGCTTGGTTCCTACTTGGCAGAAATTCCGACAGAAAATTTTCTGCCGCAGAAAATTTTGAGTGTAGAAAGCAGCAATGTTTACAAATTGCTTTCATTAGCTGGCATCCATTTTTAAATTCTACTTTTCTGCAATTTTTTGCCCACTTTTCAGTCCACGGGTGTGAACCAACGACTGAAAAACATACTTTTCTCTCAATTTTCTGCAGCAGAAAATATTCTGTCTGAGTTTCTGCCAAGTGGGAACCTAGCATAAATCATAATTCAGACTTTTTAAGTTATATAATAAAAAATAAATTTAGAATTTACAGAAAAACTAACTTTTGGAGCATTAAATTTTTATAACAGCTAATAAAATTAAGTAATAATAATTTAGTAACTTTAATTCTTATTAGATGGCATTTTATGAACTTGACATTGCCGTTTGGCAACTCAAATGTTCAAAGAAGAAGAAGAATAACTGAAAAATACAATTTTGCAATTTTCCAAATCAGTAACTGTCATAAATCATGTTTTATGATTGTGTTTTCCATTGTACAAATTTGGTACCACTATATTTATTTATTCTCAACTTTGGTTTCTGAAATTGGTGGCAGCATTGGACTATTCCTCGGCTAATTTCTAGTCTTGTCTTTGCGATGAATTAATGAAATCGATTAACATTGATTTCCTATCTCACAAATTTAATTTTATCAACAAATATTCTTCACAATGCTGCTAATATTTGCAGTATTGTAAAATTTGAAAAATTTTACGCGTACATAAGAGCAAAACTTTAAGTTTCACGTCTACGCGTTGTTAAAATTGTCATAAGCTGTCCAGGAATGAATTTTGCTCTCAATGTCACCTCTGTGAATAATGCGCTTTTGGTGCCTTTGGCGCTTTTGACTTGGCTCGAGATTATAGGAGTTAAACTAGATGGATTCCTGGTAGAATTCTTTGTAGAATCTCGTCCACTACCTATACTGTTTAAACAGCCAATGCTGTAATTTGGAATTGCCACATAGATCAGTTTAGATCTCGGCTAATTCCAAAGTCTTCAGCTAAAGGAGGAGGGGACTTTCTCAATGTTGACTCTGAACCCGGTAGACAAGTGGAAATAGTGAAAATATGATAATGCTGCAGTGGAAGCTGTTAGCCAAATATTTTCCTAAAGTTGCACAAATCCACTTGTAACTCTAGCCGCAAAAACGAACGTATCTCATGAACGCTTAGTCCATTTTGAATGCCGTAAACGCCATTGGATTCCTCGTACAATTTCGCTTCTAATGGTTATAAATACGTTGCCTACCTATGTGACGATCTGACTTTTTCCCCAAAGTGCTATTTACATTTTGCCATGGGTTCAAGACAGTAAAACTTATGAGAACACGTGGATTTTCTCTTACTAAGAAAAACCTCCACTTATCCCAGGGATAAGAACCAGTAAAACTACATAAACACATATAAACACACTTGCAAACAATTCTGAATTGGAAAGAGTAAAGTAAATAAACATGAAAAACAAGGAGTTTTATCAAATCATAACATTTATTCCGGATCATTGCAAACTACAATGACCCGAGGTCAATTTAACATAAAATCTTTAGTAATAACAGAGACAATAAAATACTTAAAATATATCGAAACTTATAAATTAATCTAATTTTTAACCAGGAAATCATTATCGCAACTTTTAACTATCAGCTAGAGGCTTGATAAACTAATAATAATATGATTTACAGAAATAATATTACGAATCTTCTGGTTTTCCTGGCGCTATTTGGTTCCTAATCGGGGTAATGCACTATCGAATCCTGCGAATATCGGCGTTCATCGGTCGGATGATCGTCACAAATTAGCGATACCACGTGGTATCGGCTTACACCTGTATTTCGAGCGTTGCGGTGAAGACTCACTCTTTTCTATTCCAATTATTACATTCGCATGAATATAATAATTGTAAGCATTTAAGTAAATGTACAACTATCGATCAGAAACTAAAAGAAAAGTATAGATTAGCGAGAAGAAGTCGGTTATGGAATTCAAAAGGGAATTCCTCGGCCGTCATGATTGAGTCGGGCGCGCCGCATCAAACCGAATGCGTTGTTCTCAAGCGGTGCCGAAGCACGTGACAGTTAGCGCCCACTCCTGATACAGGTAGCGGTTGCTGCTCGGTCCGAGCGAACTCGATACAATCAAGCTTTGTCCATAGGACTGGCCTACATGCAAAAGCACAAGTATATTCTCGGTACATTTACCTTCGGGTTTTCAGGCCCGGCAACTACGGTCTTTAGGGCATTATACCTACTTTAATTTGGAGTTGACAGCCTGCCGGTTCGTATTTAAAGCAAAAGGTGATAAAATGACTCTGAATGGTTACAGGCACAAGTTACACATAGACAATCATATAGATTCAACATTAATTCAGTACAGAGGCCCAGAATTAGCTCTTGCAGGAGCTTATATACTATGAAACCATGGGGTTTCTTGAGTTTCCCCCAATCAGGGAGCCAGAATACTGATAAGCAGATTACCTGATTTGCATATCAGTGAGTCATAATGAGTTGATCCAATCAAATCAACTCCTTGGTCAAAGTTATGTGAACCCCATAGAATATCTAGAATATTCAAAAAGCACATGGTAATATTTAGGGTTAACTTTATTTATATTCATATTTTAAAGTGTTCTTATCCCTAAATAGTCTTAAGTTTCTTAAATAAACATTTTACAACAATATTTATTATTGTTGAGTACAATAATCACTTTATCGATGATTTCTCGTAACTTTTTTCTGTAACAATGAACACACCTATTCATTGTATAATTTCTCTTTTATATTTATCAAAATATAGAGAGAATATTTACCTAGATATTTTATCTTTTAATAAACATTTTTATTTTCATAAAACTTAAATTTTCCTATTTTGAATCTGGCGCGATTTTAACAAATCGCGCCCTCTGGTGGCAACCTTACCAGTTACTACGGTATTGAACCGTCACACCTAGGCTTACACAGTCCGGTAAAACACTAGAAGAAACACTGGAAACTTCTGGAAATCCAAGATGGCACACTATCGCTAAAATGGCGATATCTCGCGAACGGTTAGGCCTACGACGATGGGCCCAACGCCATTCGATTCGTCTTGCCTTCGCGCTTCGACTGGTATCAAATTCAGCTTCGTAGCACAAAAACTCGCGGAGTTACGAAGCAATAAACGATACCCTACAAAACCTGAAAACTCAAACATATGTTATTAGACAAAATAAAGACACTTGGTTTAAATAAATAACATAATACAACAGGTTTATATCAAAGGCAAAAACAAGGACCTGCTCAAATTAGCCAACCTTTTACAGGTGTAAGCATACATGAGCAAGTGCCAATACAGAGTTCAGTTGACACTTATACAGCTTATGGTCACATGGCAATGTCATGTGACCAAGACTAGGCAGTAGCCAAGTCAAGACCAGGCAGTAGATGAGACAACTTGCTCTTACTGCCAGCGCCATCTATTGACTGAATAGACAACTAATACAACAAATGCATCACCATTACATTAAGATGGATATGGAGATGCTCAACAAAAATATAGAAACTCTCTAACCCTCTTTTATTTGTAACAACTTGACACAACTCACAGTAATAAATGTCCCCGACATTATCACATCCCTTGTGTGACAAGCACTACACACAAGTGCAAAAAGACGATCATCATTACTTATTAACTAGTAACTGCTGTAACTCGCAATTACCCACAATTCTATAAATATGTAATAGACACTTAAACGGCTCTGAACATCTAACATGTGCTAGATATTTTCCCGTACGATAACAGACTCTGTCTCAGCAACATCTCCGCAAGGGAATGAGCCCACTACCACAGCTATAACCACGGCTACGAGCCCCACTTCTCTCAAAAGTCATCGGGATGCCATCCCCTGAAGCTGTGGACTTCCGCAGAAGTTTGCTGATTACAGGTTGTACTAATCTTTTACTTTTTTTAGATTCTAATTTTCCATTTATTTTAGGTGAATCTTTTTTCCAGCTTAATTCAGCTTAATAAACTCTAATTATGGCTGCTTACACAGCAGTAGAGTATGCTCAAATAGTTATGATTTATTGTGAATGTCAGCAAAATGCAACATTTGCAGCTCGTATTTATGCACAAAGACATCCTCAAAGACGACACCTGTAACGTGTTTAAGAAAGGACACGAGACACGCAGTTACATAATGAGAGCAACGTGCTCAGCTAACAACAGAGCAGTACTTTATTGTAGCGCAGCGCCACCTGGCGACAACATACAAAGCTATGTTACATCTCCCTTTTTCTAATAAACACAGTAACAAACAAAGGGTTAAATACAAGTTAAGCATTAAAGTTAAACATTAAGAAAGGCTAAATAAGTTTACAATAAACACACATGAAATAAACAATAAGTCTTGTTCTTCTTAATCCCATCCATATCGGTTGGGGGCACGAACTTCTCGACCACTCCTAGTTACGGTTACAGGACGAGAATCGGGCACGACCAAAGCTTGAGGTGTTGTGTCGGAACTGTCTCTCTCATCAAACTGAAGTCCCTCAGCTGGGCTTGTATTTTCATTTCCTGAAAAAGACCAAGACAGATTACGGTTGACTTCAACAGGAAATGAAGCCTTCGTGTTCTTCAACTGTGATGAGTTCCTTCGAAACACCCGTCCGTCAGTCAACTGGACCTCGTAAGACCTCGGAAACGGAGTCATGTTTTTAACGGTGCCACCAACCCATTGTCGGTGACCAGTCTGGACTCTGACAGGCATTCCTTGCTCAAGGGACGGAGTAGCAGTAGCATTTTTATCAGCGAATGATTTCTGCTTTCCTCTTGCTTCTCGCAGTGCTTTCCTTACTCCCGTCGCAATTTCAGGCTTCAAAAACTTGAAGTTTCCTGTCAGCAGTGATCTAGTACGACGATTAAACAACCGTTGAGCCGGTGATCCCAACCCGGAACTACGCGGTGTGTTTCTCCAATTGAGCAATGCCAGGTATATGTCGGAATTGTCTTTACGACATCCTTTAATGAGATTCTTCGCACACTACAATTCGCTCAGCAAGTCCGTTTGTTCTAGGAAACCGTGGTGACGATGTCCGATGCTCAATTTCCCACTCAATTCTCTAAACTCTCGTGACGAAAATTGCGGACCATTGTCACTCTCCAAGATGGCTGGAATTCCATGAACGCCAAACCATTTCTTCAACTCCTCGACAACGGTGCAAGATAATGTGTTACCCAACTTATCAAAATCATAAAAACCTGAGTAGCTATCGGTGATGACTAGATAATCGTTTCCAAAACATTCAAACAAATCAGTTGCTACTATTTCCCAGGGTAAATTAGGTACCGGTTTTGTAATTATTGGTTCCCTATTATTGTCTTTTTGGGTACCTTGGCAGACTACGCAACTCTGTACGTAATTAACAATATCAGTGTTCATTCCCAACCAAAAAACTGCTTCTCGAGCACGACGAATGGAAGATTGAATACCCAAATGTCCCACATGAATACACTTCAAATAATGTGGTTGCAGTCTTGGAGGAATAATAGGATAATGATTCTTAAACAGAATTCCACCATAAGTAGAAAGTTCTTCTCTGAAAGTCCAAAAGTCTTTTAATGATGCTGGCACTTGACTTCTATCTTCAGGCCATCCGGCAGATATTATGCGTATCAGTTCCATACTAGCTGTGTCTTTGGCTGTTTCTTCTCGCAAAATATTGCATGCATTCTTCGACATTGGCATTACATATGAACTTGCAGCTCATCAGGATCATCGGTTGAAGGAATTGGTAAACAATCTCAGCTTAGTGTATCAGCAACCGGTATTTCTGTTCCTTTCTTATAGATAATTTCAGGTGAATATTGAGAAATATCAAAGAAAATCCGCTGTAATCGTGCTGGTGCCTTATCAATGGTTTTCTTGGCAATTGATTCCAAGGGTTTATGATCTGTCTCAACCCGTAACCGTTTGCCATAAATGTAGTCATGAAACTTGCGACAACCAAATCGAATTGCAAATGCTTCTTTCTCTATCTGAGGATAGCGCTGTTGACACGGGGTCAAGGCTTGTGTTGCATAACTGACTGGCTTTCCATCTTGAAATAGTGCCACTACTACTGAGTGTGAGCTGGCGTCGACTGAAAGTGTCACATCTTTGTTGACATCGTAATATGCCAAGACTGGCTCTTGCTTTAGCGCTGTTTTAATCTTTTGAATGGCTTCTTCTTGTTCAGACGTCCATTCCCACAAAACATTATCCTTCAGCAAGCGACGAATCGGTCCAGTCATTCCCGAATATGTTGGCAGGAAATGCATGAGATAAAGTCATACCCAGAAACCATCTGAGTTCTTCCTTATTTGTCGGCGATTTTAACAAATCGATTGCCATTACTTTCTCGGGATCTGCCTTTATTCTGTCGTGCATCAAAATGTGTCCCAAGAACTTGATTGAAGTAGCTTCAAAAATACACTTATTCTTATTAAGGCGCAATCCATTCTCGAAAAGCCGACGAAGCGTTGCATTCAGGTGTCGTCGTAATTCTTCTACCGACTTTGCATACAAAATGATATCGTCAATTGCAACTTCTACATTATCCAGACCTTCCAATACCTCGGTCATCATCTGTTGAAACACTTCTGGCGCAGAAGCTAACCCGAACGGCACTCGTTTAAATTTGTACCGTCCCCAGGGTGTGTTGATAACCAAAAATCGAGACGTCCGCTCAGTCACAGGAGCTTGCCAAAATCCCTTCTCCAAATCCAATTTTGCAAAGTATTTGGCTCCATGTATCTTCGATGCAATCTCATCAAATGTCTTTAATGGAAAATGACGTCTTTTGACATGTTGGTTGATTTCGGTCGGATCAATGCACGGTCTGATTTTCCCTTTTGTTTAATGAGAACCAATGGACTCACGGCTGGCGTTGGCTCAGAGATTGGTGAAATTACATCCATTTCTACCATTTTATCCAACTCTGCCTTCACCTGATCCTTGATTGTGTGAGGGATGCGACGAGGTGGATGAATTTTGAATTCAGCTGTTTCATCAATGTCAATGTCATATACAAAGTTTTTAGCACATCCCAAACCAGAGAAAATCTTAGCTTTATCTCGTCATCTGTCAATGACGTTTCAAGTGATTGCACTCGCTTAACCAGTCCTAACTTCTGGCAAGTCTGCTTATCCAAAACA
>AFFK01017219.1:0-10619 GCA_000239455.1 Strigamia maritima
TAAGTACACATGGGCCAAACAATAAACTATAAATCTTTTATAGTGGCGAAACCTTTAATGATAAAAGACCTAATCTGAGATTGGTTCTGCACACTTGCAGACCTAAATATTTCAATTTACCATATACTAACATTGGCCCCTTTAAATTGAAATAATTAACAAACTTACAAGTGGACCAATGACACCATACCATGGTAGGAGCTTAACGCTTCACATTGGTTACCACAACCAAGGGGAACACAGACCCGAAAGAGAAGGGATCTCATGCATGGAATATACGGGTTCAACTCCCTAATCCCATGTCCCAACCTTGTGGTACATTTACAGTGAGCCCCATAGGAAGGGCTCCAGAATCCAGTAACCGTACCATGGCTATAGTGCCATGGCCCAAATGTATTGACATCATTGGGTAAAGATCAAACACGGACTGACACAACAATTTGATTCTTTCACTTGGAATCCACTTAGTGAAGATATCAGCCACATTTAGTTCCCCTGGAACTTTTGACAGCATGAAATAACCTTTTTCATACCAGTCTCTTAGGAAGAAATATCTAATCCTAATGTGTTTGGTCTTCGTATTCTCAATATCATTTGAAGCAAACTGTATGGAGGAGAGGGAATCAGAGTGTATAACAGGCGTGTTCACTCTGCCAAATAATAAGCAATTCTCAAAAAGGCAGCTTATCCAATAGGATTCTCGAGCTGCATGAGACAAGGCCACATACTCCGCCTCCATCGAACTACAAGCAATAACAGTTTGCTTCTTACAACCCCAGCTGACTGGACATCCTCCCATAAATAATAAATACCCTCCAAAACTTTTTGCATCCGACTAAATCTGTTGCCCATGAGGCATCACAATACATGTGCATGTCCTCACTCACACAGTTGCTTAGATTTAAGCAGTAATCCTGTGTGTTCACCACGTATTGCAAAACTTGCAATAAACATTTAACGTGATGAGATGAATGCCGGGTATTAAACTGGGACAAATAAATTACTGAATATAGGATGTCCGGTCTAGTTCTGGAAGCTAAGAACATTAAGGAGCCGACTAAATTTCTGTAGGGAAATTCAGTTTCAATCTCTGAATCTGCCGGTAAATTTAGAGTTGTTCCTACAGTTACAGGCACCTTAATGAGCTTATTAGACCCTATCCCGTAACTCTTTGCTAGCTTAGCTATAAAATCAGATTGGTGAAGTAAGATTTTACTATCAGAACGCTCAAATTCTACTCCAAGCAATTTGGCAACTGGACCTAAACTCACAATATTGAAATGTTGGCCCAAAGCTTTAACCAAGTCTCTTTCAATATTTGCATTCTTTGCAAATAGGACCATGTCGTCTACATAGACTAGTAAAATGGCCTGTGTACCAAATGAGTATACACAATTGAAACCGGTGACGCGTTCAAAACCAATCTGATGCAAAGCAGTATTTAGGGTCTGATACCACATGCGTCCTGACTGGTGCAGACCATACAAGGCCTTTACTAAATACCAAACACAGCCAGGGCGCTTAGTGGATACACCTTTTGGAAGTTCCATGTAAATTGGTATGTCAAGTGCCCCATACAGATAGGCACACTTGACATCCAAATGGACATCCTTCCAGCCACGGAGAACAACCAACAAGCAGAAAAACAGTCTGACAAGCACAAAATTAACTACTGGGCTAAAGACCTCATTGTAATCGATACCCTGTATCTGTCTAAATCCTTGTGCTACTAAGCGTGCACGGAATCTGACGATGGCACCTTGAGCATTGCGCTTGAGCTTGTAAATCCACTTGTTGCCAAGTATATGGCTGTGACCCGGTCGAGGCTTGATTTGAAAAACAGATCTCTCCTCGAGAGTATCAAGCTCCTCGGCCATGGCAGCACGCCATTTGTCACACTCTGGTGAGGACATAGCCTCCTCAAAAGTGGATGGCTCTTGAACACTAGCGCAATAAACTCGCACTGCATAAGACTCAGTGCTCTCATCGTCAACTGCAGGCTTTAACTTTGTCTCCGTTTTCTCTGTTCTCGGTTGCTCCGGGTCATTATCATTGTCAGAATCCACTGCATGGCTAGGGTTAAAGTCATAATCTGAGGCCTTATATTTCTCTTTTAAATGGACCTCGCACCAAGCCTTGATATCAGGCCTGCTGCGCAAAGCAGTACGCAACCCCGGGGCATAATAATAGACATCCCATTGTCCCTTTGTGGCCCCCGATTGCCTTTGTACTTCCTCCCTCTCCCACCCTGGTTTCTGGGGTACGGGCACCCTGTGCGCTACCCTGGTGGGTCGTAGTGGGGTCGTGGATACGGAAAAATCCTTTTTCCTAGTAGAGACAAAAGGAGGGATATCCTGGGTTGCAAATTTTTGCGCTGCAGGTGATGGAGGTGTCTCTTGTGGTTGCGCCACTGATGGGGGAGCTACGCGGGTACGCGCCGGTCGTGGGGCTATTGGAGGCGGTGTCTCCTCATCTGAGTCACTTGACTCATTGGGGGATGGCTTAAACGAGCCCGCATCGAAACCAGCCTGAAATGGACTGTCCCCCACATGAGTCTTCACCACGTCTCTATATAGACGTGCCTCATCAAACTTAACATGTTTGGATTCAAAAACCCCACCGGATATTGGGTCCCAAATCCTAAACCCCCTTGTTCCCATGGCGTAACCTACCATAACGCCCTTCCAGGCACGTGACTCTAATTTGTCACTTCTAGCAGCCTTTGGCACATGGACGTATGCCAAAGAGCCTGGAATCCTTAGGTGTGCAACAGACACCGGACGCTTCATAAAGAGAACATATGGAATGGTGTTATTCAGACGAGAGTGGGGGTACCTGTTCTTTAGGTAGACCAGGGTAATAGCCAATTCGGCCCAGAGTGGCTTTGGCAGGCCAGCATCGAGCAACATGGCTCGAATGCTGTTCAAAATGGTGCGATTCACACGCTCTGCCACGCCATTCATTTCTGGGCTATAGCTATTTGTTCTCTGAATCCTCACTCCAAGTGAGGTCAGAAAACTTTCGAATTCACCTGAAGTGAATTCCCCACCTCTGTCTGTCAGTATGGCCTTAATCTTTTTCCCGGACATGTGCTCAACTCGCATGTGAAACCTTTTATAGGTTTCAAACACCTGGTCCTTCGAACGCAAGGGGTGTATCCAGGTGTAACGGGTAGCATCATCCACGATACAAAACAAGTATCTGGCTTCCCCTAAAGATGGGATTGGGCAGGGCCCCCAAAGGTCCATATGTAACAATTCTAAGGGCTCAGTAGCAACCAAAAGAGATTCTGACTTAAACCTGCCCGCGTGGACTTTGACAATTCACAATTGTCACAAATAGAATTTGACACTTCAGACTTCAAATCAATACCCTTAACATTTGCATTATTTACTAAATGGTTCAGTCCTTTAGTGTACATGTGCCCAAAACGTTGGTGCCACATGTTCACTGAAACAACATAACTCTCGGGCTTGTTCGCTAAACTCGGCTCAGTCACGCAATTTCCAGACTTAGTTAAACTCGACTTGCTTAAACTAGTGACATTGCTTTGTCTGTACTTGACCGGCCCTTGTATACGGTAGAGGCCATCCTCTAACACACCGTAAAGCGAACAGACCCTCGAATCGGACTTATAAACTTTCATGGAACAGTTATAAACAGCAATATGATATTTGGCAGAGTCAATCTTGCCCAAAGAAATCAAATTACTCTTGAAATTCTTAACATAATACACATTCAACAGTTCAATAGTAAAAGGACCACCATTCACTTGCACTATCAACACAACAGTCTCTCGGCCAGTAATAGCTGATGAGCCCTTGCCAAGCTCTAGACGCATGGGCTTCAACTCCTCAAAAGTGCTGAACATCTCACGTTGGCCACACACGTGATGAGACGCACAAGAGTCCAAATACCAAGCCGTAGAAGTCATGTCGACACTTGCGGCACACACTTGCGGCTGATCAGGCACAACTGGCGCTCCTGGTGCATTGGCAAACCATGCTGCAGCTGCTGGATGACCCTCTGCAGGTACACCTGGTGTACGGCGGCCACCCCGGCGCTTGCCACGTCCTCGGCCACGTCCGCGTTGCTGAGGCTGGTCCTTTAGTGGCTGGTCCGACCTCTGCACTTTGGGCTTGGTGCAGTCCCGGGCGTAATGGCCTTTGGTGCCGCAATTGTAGCACGTAATGGTGTGAAGGTGAGCCCTGTTGTCACCTGACGATGCACTTGAATGAACACTTTGGCCTTTTTGACTTAATAAATAAGCCGTAGCCGCCTCACTGGATTCCACCAACTTCCTCCGGTTATTTTCGAGCATCAGGGCTTCTGATACCTTGGCGTAAGTGAATGCGTCTTTCGCCCACTGGTATATCGATTGAATCTGGAGCTCAAAGTCCTTGCCCACTCGAGAAAGGAGGATGTACGCCTTAACGTGGTCGACTGGCCTCAGCTTATCGTTTGCGGCTACTAAGTCGTCCTCGGCCTTCTCCAAACGGCTGATAAACGTGTCCAATTCCTCGTTCTCCATGCGATGAATCCCGTAGAATTTTTTCACTAAAGATGCCTCTCTTGCGATGGAACTCGGTTCAAACAGTTTCTTCAGGTGGTCCCACACATCTTTTGTGGTCAGGTATTTCATGGCTGCGGGCTGGAGACGAGGGACTAGGCTTTGAAGTATGATGGCCCTGGACTTTGCCTTGTCCTTTAAAAACTTCAGTTTTTCAGGACCAGTGGCTGTAGGCAAAGGTTCCACTTCCTTGCCCTCTGCAAAGTCCCAAACTCCTTTTTCTTCAAGGAGAAGACGCACATCGATTGCCCATTGGACATAGTTCAGGCGGTCCAACTTGACAATCCCTGAAGTCACGGACCTCGTGATGTCCTTATCTGACATGCTGTAACCTGAAACTGAAAATCAAAGAAAAGTATCTGCTCAAAATCTCAGAAAGTCAATTTTTCATCTTTTATTGCCCAATTCGATATTTGGGCAATTATCCGCGTGTCCTGAGGCAAGTAACCACCCTCTGCTACCAGATTGTACGTTTAGGATCTTCCTCAGGCAATGGTCAACTGCGATGGAAGCTCGCAGCTGGCCAAAATGGTGAAAAACTGGAAATTGACACTTCTGAACTTCGACGCGAAATCGATTCCGGTCCGGCGGGAGCCGAGGGCCCGAATGCGGCCAAAAAGTATCGCAATTCCCGTCGATCGAAAAGTCGGCTCGAAATTTGCCGAATTCGGTTCCGCCCAATAGCGGATCGTGTTCAGGATGCTTTGATTAGTGTCCGACCTTAAATTCAGATTTTTCCTGCAAGCGGTTTTCTCGGAATCTGAGAAATACCGCTTTGAAACCGAAATCCAGGTTTCAAAGATGTCGGACTTCCCGGTGATACGCGTCCCGCTAATCTCGATTGGTTTGGCGGCGTCGGCACAACTCGGCTTCGGGCAGGCGGCGACGTTGGTTCCCGGTCCGTGCGATAATCCTCGATTATCGCACAACGTTTCGAAAAAGCGCAACACGCAGAAAACCCGTTAGCACAGTGTACAAAGAATTTTGTGCAAAGAGGAACATTACGATGGCTCATACGAGCACGTATACCCCACACTCTAATCCTACGGAAAGAGTAAACAGAGACATTAAAACAATGTTAGCCATCTACACAGATGTACATTCTCATTGGCCAAAATATCTCAATGAATTTGCATTTGCATCTCGAACTCAAGTATCGGAAGCATTAGGACACACTCCCATGTTACTTAACACGGGAAGAGAAGCCCCACTACCTTTCGATCCTCGAATATTATATCACGAGATATCCCTTGACAAAAATAAACCTGAAGAGTATGTTAAAGAACTACTCGATGTATTAAAGCGTGCTCATCAAAATATGTATCATAGGATGCAGAAAAATTATGAGAAACACAAAAAAGTACATAATGATAAATATCATATATGTGAATACGTGAATAGGTGATTTAGTGTGGAGAAAGACACATATCTTATCGGACAAAGATAATAATATCACTAAGGGTTTAGCGATAAAACGTGATGGCCCATGGGAAATCACCAAAATCCATGGAGGAGGTGCATATGAACTCACAAAAATCGGGAATAGAAAAATTAAGAAATCAATTAACACGCAAGATTTATTGCCATATATCCCTACATACCCCATCGAAAAGTGGGAAGAAAATCAATTAGTAGGAACTAATACAGAACATCCAAACCCAAATTGGATGTCCGAAAAGAACAATATAAAACATCTATTTTTAATGCATATCCTAATTAAGATTTAAAATTTAGTGTAATGACATTATGGATATACTTCTAGTTTAATCTTTCATTATTCTATCTACCATAGGCCTTTCGACTGTTCACCAGTCTTCTTCAGTGGTTTATGATGATAATACTACATTTCTTCCTTTATATATTCTACACATTGTTGGATGAAACGTTCCTCAAACACAACAATACCAAACATGTTTATACATGTTTTTACATCATTCTAGATAATTCCAGTATGAACCATTCATCTGATATTTTTCCTTCTAGTTGAGATGTGTGCTAAATTTAGTTTGTTATCTATTTCTTTTTCCAATGATGTGCTTCTTTCTCCAATATTATTAGACCTTTCTTCTTCTTCTTTCAAAATCAACTGGTTTTCATCTCTGGTCCTATTTTTTGCCAGAATAATATGGCGCTTATCTGTTTCATTTATCTGTTATCTGTTATCTGTTTCCTATACTAATGAGCCAGGAATAGAAGTGTATAAAATACCATGTAAAAATTGTAACAAAGCATACATTGGAGAGACAGGTAGAGCTTTAGCAATTAGAATAATAGAACATAAAAAAGCAGTAGAGAAAAAGAATGAAAAAAGTGCTATTTATATCCACATCAAAGACAATTGTGGTACTCATGTAATGGATTGGGAAGGAACACATATGATAGTTAATGAAAAGAACTGGAATAGACGCAGATCTTTAGAAGGACATTTCATTATGCAGATGATGATTAATGGTTGCTTCATGAATGGTAATGTTGGAATCAAAGACTTAGCTTGGATGAGTGTAGCCATTGCCAAGGATAATGAAAAAGACAATATAATGTCTACTATAAATGCTACTATAGAAGAAGAGAATCAAAGAATTCAAAATCGTCGTACGATGAGTTGCGACGATCCGCGGCCAAACCGCAGCTTTGTATGGCACACCGTCTGTTTCAAACAGTCGTGCGCGTCTTACCGCTGTCCCACACGTGCTCTCCGGCCCGCAAAATGTCGTGCAGGAAAGCCCGAACAAAAGAGCGCAGGAACGGTCGCCGCCCTGCTCGCGATGGCCGTAATGGTGATTTCGAGTTTGGCCCCGTAGTATGCCGTACAGCAAACTCAGGGGCAGCAACAAAGGAATCAAGTACCCATGCTTACACTGTCTGGGGACGCGAATTTCGTCACCAGTTGGCGCTGAAACTCGCGTCTATCGTTAATAGACGGTTTTTTTGGTAGTTTTTGGCCCGGAAATGCCGAAATTTCGTAGTTTGTCTTTACAAACAACTAGAATTCGACTATCTGGATTGATTTGAGTAAGGTTTTGATAGGATTCGGCCGATACGAAAATTAATTTTCTCGATCGACCGTAGACCTGCCAATTCATACGAATCAAACAAAAACCTACTATATAAGCAGAACTTAAACTTTATGGTTTGAGAAAGAGGTAGAGCTAGACCTGATAGGAGTGTAGGGATAAGACACGGGCAAGGATCCCACTTATACGCGGCAGAACAGGCCTTTCCTGTAGCGGAAGATCCACTCTATTCCCCGTCCCGGCCGTCTTCTGCACACTGAAGCGTTCGAAACTTGAACTCGATCTCATGCGCGATCATTTAGGTTTAAGGCACATAGAGCGGAAGTACTTGAATAACGGGTACTTATACACAAAATTGAAGCTAGAAATAGCCAATTTTGTTAAAATTTTTCCAACTTTTAGAATAAAAAATGAAATAAAATTTATTTTTGGTCTGAAAAAATGTAGAAGTGATAAGCCGACATGTAAAACATATCCAATTATCACTTTAGGAAAATAAAAAATCTTTTTTTCTGTAAATTCATGTAAAGAAGTTATGTACATAACTTACTAAATAAAGAATAAAAAGAAAATAAAGAATAGGAATGGATTACAGTTTGAGAAAAATACTGACAAATCTAGTTTGCCAGTTTTACAAATTCTCAAATCACGTGATCAAGTCCTAGAAATAAGGAAGAATATTAGTCTAAAAGAGAAGTTACCGACAAACTTAATTTTGACGGTTTTACACTTCTCAAAATAGATAATATAAGAAACTTATGGATCTAAAATACAACTGCTAGATAGAAGTTGCGCCTAATTCGAGATTAAGCGTCTTACTAACTTCTAAAACACAGAAAATATTTTAGGATCACAAATAAAATAAAAGTGAATCAGATGGGTTCATAGTAAAAGAATGTTTTATTTGTTGGTATTTTGTCAGTCCCAATTGTGACCATGTGTTGAGGATTTGTTCCGTGGCATCAAGGGGAAATGAATGAGAGTAATTTCTGTTGTAAACACTGTCCTAAAAGCCAGCCAGGTTATCAAGGAAGGACAGAAGAAAGCCCAGCAAGTGGAATGTTCTAACACAGAATTGCATTGGATTCAAAAAGATTTTGTTAGTATGGATTCATTGTAGAAGTTTATTTTATTTGTTAGATTTTAGTAATTCCAATTGAGGATAGAGCTCTCAGGAATCTTACTAGATTGTGGTGGCCCACAAGTTTAGTAAGTGGTGCTGAGTGCATACATAGTTTGGCGTCGAGATTTGACGCAGAGCTATACTGAAAATGCGCCCGGTACCAGTATTCCGCGTGTCCCCAAGAAAGATGAAAGAATTTTGACGGATGGAGTATGCCAATACATGATCATGCTGATGGATAATAAGATTTATTGACTTTCAGTAAGAAAGTAAATTGAATAATTTACTTTCAAACTGAAACTTTTCAAATGGTTGATCATAACCTAAATTCTAGAAACACGTGTTTATGGAATTAAACACAATTCGAGAAAAAAGGGTTAAACAGCAATGTTCATACCACGTGGAGAAAAGCTAGCAATTCAAGATTGCCAGTCTTACTGTTCTCACAGGTTGAAATTGCAGAAAAACCAAGAATTTGAAAGGAAAGAAAGAATTTTCTAACTTTAATTTGAAATAGAATTAAAAAAGGAAAACAATTTCTATCGATAATAGGGTATTGTTA
Organism: Strigamia maritima; assembly: GCA_000239455.1. Taxonomy (NCBI): domain Eukaryota; kingdom Metazoa; phylum Arthropoda; class Chilopoda; order Geophilomorpha; family Linotaeniidae; genus Strigamia; species Strigamia maritima. Next base: position 9,270 of record AFFK01017219.1, read on the forward strand.
AGTGTGAAGTTTAGTTCAAAATCTCACACTTGGAGTACCCTAAAGTCACGTATCCAAAACGCTACCTGCACTGGATTGGCCAAAGATTGGAGATTGTGACTAATCACCAATCAGTGACCAGCACGTGTACCCTGGCGGGAATTTCAAAGTGGATCTGTATATAAACCATGTGCAGAGTGGACTGACTTCATTCCCCTCCTTGGAGACCCATCAGACGACACGAGAAGCCATTTTGAACGATTGTACGATCGATTGTCGGTAAACCACGTGCAGTAGCGATAAGTATTGTTAGAAATTGCATTATTAATAATAATTAGTTCTTGTTCCTTGTTGAATAAGTGTTTTGTTTAAATAATTGTGATTCACTTTATTTGGATTTAGAGAAAGAATAATTGTGATAAATTCTAATTTTGACAAAAAAATCAGAGAATGTCACAAAGAGATTTGAATGTTGACTCCAGTATTGAGGAAGAAGTGATTTCTGATGAAGAAACCACTAACCCCCAACTACTGAACAAGACGACACTGTTCCCATTTCTGGGGAACAGACCGCCTTAAATGGATTTTGCAACTTTCATGGCCTAAATCCAGATTGTTTTGGGTGTCTTGCTGATGCCCAGAAACATGTAAGGGATTTGAAGGCCGAGAGATTAGCTGCCGACATAGCAGCTGGCCGTCAAGTGTCAACATCAAGAGTTGACCTGACAGCCAGTCCTATGGTTGATAGGGCACTATACACTTCTGCAACAAGTTTCGTATGAATCCCAGCCATTTTGAAATGTTACAGGAGGCAGAAGCCCAGTTAGAAAAGCTAAGAGCTCCTGAATCAGTTTCGAAAAAACTGGTAACACGGATTTCAGGAAACTTTTCGACCTGTGTAGACGATACAGTCTACCCATGTCGGATTTTCGAACTGCTGCACAAGCCCAGTCGTACATAGATGCGACTAGAATGGTAGAAGCAGCTAGAGGGCAAAATCCTGCAAATGCATCTCAATCAGGGACAACTGGTTCTTCTCCCAGAATAACCTTTGACCCAGAAGAGATTAAGTTGCAGGAACTCAGGACATTTTTCTTTCTGAACCCCAGCGACTTCCAAACTTTGGTAGATGCTCTAGTACATTTAGAAAGCCTGAGATTGCAAAGAGATATGAGTGAAGACAGAGAAGTCGATGTACTCATCTCAGAAAAGAACCCGGCATACCAATCAGAGGCCTACTTTGATTATTGTGCCAGATTCAATCTTGGACCAGAGGCATTCATCTCAATTCACAATTTGAGATTGCATCTGAGGTCTTTTATTCTTTCTACCCAAGCTCAAGCAGAAGACTTAAACTTGGATAGGAGAAGT
>JH431084.1:1722-15064 GCA_000239455.1 Strigamia maritima
GTATAATGACCCTAAGACCGTAGTTGCCGGGACCTGAAAAACCCGAAGGTAAATGTACCGAGAATATACTTGTGCTTTTGCATGTAGGCCAGTCTTGTGGACAAAACTTGATTGTATCGAGTCCGCTCGGACAGCAGCAACCGCTACCTGTATCAGGAGTGGACGCTAACTGTCACGTGCTTCGGCATCGTTTGAGACAACGCATTCGGTTTGATGCGGCGCGCCCGACTCAATCATGACGGCCGAGGAATTCCCTTTGAATTCCATAACCGACTTCTTCCCGCTAATCTTTACCTTTGTTTTTAGTTTCTTATCGATAGTTGTACATTTATTCAAATGCTTACAATTATTATATTCAGGCGAATGTAATAATTAAAATAGAAAAAGGTGAGTTTTCACCGCAACGCTCGAAATACAGGTGTAAGCCGCTACCACGTGGTATCGCTACTTTGTGACGATCATCCAACCGATGAACGCCGATATTCGCAGGATTCGATAGTGCATTACCCCGATTAGGAACCAAATAGCGCCAGGAAACAACAGAAGATTCGTAATATTATTTGTGTATATTGTATTATTATTATTAGTTTATCAAACCTCTGTATGTTTTAGTAAAGTTTTTATTAGTTTCACACCAGTTTCCTGGTTTAATTAGATTAACTTGTAGTTTCGATATGGTTTATTAAGTATTTTATTGCCTCTGTTATTAATAGATTTTATGATAATCGACCTCGGATCATTGTAGTTTGCAATGATCCGTAATAAATGTTATGATTTGATAAAATTCCTTGTTTTCATGTTTATTTACTTTACTCTTTCCAATTCAGTGTTTTTGCGGGTGTGTTTATGTATTTTGGCTGGTTCTTATCCTTGGGATAGTGGAGGTTTTTCTTAGCAAGAGAAAATCCACGTGTTTTCCTAAGTTTTACTGTCTCGACCTCATTGTAAAGTGTAAATAGCACTTTGGGAAAAAGTCAGATCGTCACACGTGGAGGTTCTACCGAGATTAGAAATTAGAATAATTTATTCAAATTATTCTAATTTCGTTCTGTTAATTTTAGTAAAGTTTTAATTTGCATTCTGTATTGGATTTTGTATGGTATGTAATTCTGTGGAATTTGTTCAAATACAATATTTCAAATACTTTTGGATTCATTCGAATATGAAAATTATTTGTGTAAAAATTCCATACGGAATAAAACATTGTTATCTCCGATTAAAAGAGTGAAACGATGATAAGTTAAAATTGTTAAGGTAAATATTTGATTTTATTTTTACAAGTTACTAATTTTACAAGTTTCAATCACTTTTGAGATTTGTTTTCTGGTGAAATGTGTCTGTAATTCTTTTGAACATGGCTAGAGTGATAAACCATAATTAATTCTCGAATTAGTTATGCGGTGCTGAATATCTGTCAGACTGCTGTCTCGAGATGTACCGCAGAGATGGGGTGAAGGTATTCAAACCTTGTTTACTAGCCTAGAGAAGGAATGAAAATATATTTTCGTCCGAAATGATTCTCATAATGGTATAGAATTGTATCTGTAAAATCAAAAGCGGTTAAGGGACCTGAAAATACAAATTTTGATGGTAGAAATACAAATTTTGAAAGTAGAAACTTTGGAATAATTAATTAATCGGCTCGAATCGTCCTTAAAATTATTATAATCTGTGCCTTTAAACCGCCAAGTTGTAATAGTGAGTGAGCGCGGGTTACGATGATTTTTTATTCGGCTTTAGAGAGATCTAATATTTTCTGCTTTTAATGCAACTAATTCGATGTTTCTGGGAAGTCTTACATTGGTCAGTTCGATACTCTATAAATCCGAAAGGTGAATAATTTGCATGACTTGCCTAAAAAACAAGTTTTATGCAGATCCATGTAAATCGCTAAACTTAAACACTTACTAGCAGAGTATGAAAATCTCTACATTCCCCAAAAAAATGTATTAAAAGAAATCTGGGAATTTGTATAAATTTCTTTATTTCTCATTAATGGAAACATTAACACCTGTCTATGATTTTAGCTACATTTCAAACTTTTTGAAATGAAAAGAGTAAGATTTCCTTCGATCAATTGATCTGTAATTAGTTCCGACTTTTCGATAGAGCTCTATAGGATCGTACTAGGTTGGTAAGGTTTAAAACACTTTATGAGTGAATGCCAATTGCACTAGTATGCTGGGGTAAACTACCTGTCATACTGCTGTTTCGAGATTTACCGCAGAAACAGGGTGAAGGTACTTGTCCCAAAGTCCTGCGTATCGTCAAGGAAGAATGAAAGCAGGTTGAAAGAAAGATTTGAATAACTCTTAAAATATTAGGGTTTTAAAACAATACTTTATTGTGGTAAAATATTTGTATAAATGTACTAAAATAACTTCTTATAAGAATAAGAATCAGTGTATATTTGTTTATTAAAATTAATAAATAATAACGACCGATTTATAGAATGTTAGTAAATATTTTATTAGGTTCTCAATCATTCGAAATAAAATTATTTTGAAATTTGTATGATAACATCCTATCACGGGGTGAAGTCATACTAAAAAAGAAAAAAATTCATTTGAAATAAAGTTTTTCGCGGATCGGAACCTGCTTCTAAGAAATTATCCAAATTCTTAGAAGGGGAGGAAGGAAATATAGAGTAAATAAAATTTAAGGAAATTTTATTTAAACTTTATAAGTTGTAGAAAAGATATTGACATCAATAGAATTAAAAATATTCTAATTCTTCGAGATACGAAAAATAAAAAAAATAAGATACTATTACATTCTGCCAGGAAAAATAAAGTAATTCGGAAAACGTATTCATACGTATCCAAATGAACTAAAAATAATAGCTGATTGGTTAAAACTGACCAATAGCTGGTATACGTTTATACCTTATATAAGGCAGAATAAACGACAACATTGTCATTCATATAGTTTTAATAGATGCTAGACAGTTATCCGAAGGAAAAAATGATGCCAACCATCTTCGAAGAACCAACTTCAACCCCGATAACGGCTGAGAAAACGTTGCCCCTCCATACACCTATGAGAGACGGGCCCCCAATCCACATGTCGGTGTTAAATCCTAACAACCGACCTTTAGACAAAGTGGGTGAAAATTCAAATGAAAGAACAGAAACCATGCAAGAATCGCCTGATCTTGCGGAGTTTAGAAGATTGTACGATCTTCCCGCTAATAAATTCAAGAATGTGGAAGAAGCGAGACAGTACGTTGCAGAAGCAATGAAAGATCCGCTAATGCACAATCTACTAACAGCCTTACGATTAGTAAGGGAAAATGGAAACCAAACCCTAGAACAAATAAATATAATCGGAAGTGTCGAACCAGACACAGGAAGTTTGGATACCCAAACAAATTCAACTAATAAAGATCTTTCGACTGAAAATGAAAATCAGCTGGGAACCCCCAATATCCTCGGAGATAAAGGAAGTGGGATTAGAAGAATTCTCCCTAACAAAGGAGAAAATATGAAAGAATATTATGCTAGGCGTCAGCCGGCAAGAGAAAAAACGCCATCTTATAATCCTATCGAAAAAGAATCTTCAATAGAGGAATCTCCCATCCCAAGAAGGGAATCCAGATCTAAATCACAACCACAACCATAAGAAACCTCACGAATTTGTGAGGAATTTAGAGATCAATGTATCAGAGTTAGAGTCTGTAATAGAAAAGTACGAATATTCAGATTCAGACGGGGAATTGGAAGCAAGAGTACAATTGTACCATGCTGCTCTAGAAACAGGTCGTCCAAAAGGAAACTGTTTTTTCTGCAAAAAACCAGGACACCAAAGGGCTGAGTGCAAATCATACTTAGCATGGTGTAAAAAGAACGGAAAAGAACCAAGAAGTCAAAAGCGTTCGACAGAAGAAACAGATTCCACACTTGTGGAAACAGCCCAAAAGAAGGCAAAATCCTCATGGATAACACAAGAAACTTTGGACAAAACTGTTCAAAGTATGGAAGCTAGAATACAATCTTCGGTCCAGAAGAGTATGCAACCAACTTTGGATCAGATGTTGGCAATTGCAAAATCTCTAGTAGGCCCAATTGTCCCTTTAAATGAAGAAAATATCCAAAAAAACTGATTAAGGGGATTACTGAAAGCGTCCAACCCCCTGCATCGGAAAATTTGGTGGAAGAAATGATTTTAGATATATTTAAAGAATTAAAAGTATCTGAAAACAGCTCCAGCCAAACGGGTGGAGTAAACGAAAATATCGATCAAATGGTCGAACATTTAAATAAATTATCGCTAGAAGCTGATGATTTCAATGAAGTCAGTTTTACAAAAAAGGATTCGAAAAACTAAAAGATTGAATTCAAAAATTAGAAAGAAACCTTGGAGAACTGAACAAGAAAGAGTTAATTATATTCGACGACTAATTACGGCTGAAGATAGTCCTCGAATGCAAGTTACGATAGGTGGATTAACCTACAACGCTTTGATCGATTCTGGTGCTACTCAGTGCTTTATTGGTGAACACATGTTAACTAAAACGGGCTGTCTTCCCGATTATATTCAGGAAGCTCCACCCAATATGAAAGTTTGTGCGGTTGGTATCGAACACACACCAGTGGGGCAAATAACTCTTTGTATCGAATGGCATAACCAGCTTACCCCTATGAATTTCTTTATTTTACCAAAGGGAGTATGCTCTTTAATTATTGGACATAATTTTATGCGACGAGTTCATTTGAATATGCATCCTGGCAAAGGATACTTTTCATGTACTCGAATACCAGGATTAATAATCCCATATGTCCTCTATTCAGAAGGATTCAGAGAAGCCTCTCTAAAGACAATATTTGTGTACAATACAGAGTTGTCACAAGATCCCAACTGGGACGAAAAACTGTTAGCTGGAAGCAACTGCACCGCCGAACAGCGATTAGCGTTGAAAGAAGTTCTAACAAGTGTTAAAGGTGTGTTTAGTGATAAACCCGGCTGTTTTGATGGGTGTGAGCATCATATTAAATTTAAAGATGGTGCCAAAATTACTAAAAACCCCTACAGGATGTATAATCCTGCCAAAAAATTAATCATGCTGAAACTAATTAAAGAATTAGAAGAACTTGAATTAATAGAAAAAGCTACGGGTCCCTTTATAAGTCATCCAGTAATAGTAGCTAAACCAGACGATACCTATCGTCTCTGTATAGATTATAGATGGTTGAATGCCATAACAGAAGTTGATGCTATTCAAATGCCAAATATCGATCAATTGATCCATAATTGCGAGAAAGCAAAATTTTTCACTTCTTTAGATTTGGTTAAAGGATATTACCAAATTAAAATGGCAGAGGAGGATAAGCAGAAAACTACTTTTTATACTCCAAAAGGTAAATACCAATTTACTCGAATGCCATTTGGGCTGTGCAATGCACCCAATACATTCCAAACAATGATGGAAGGAATAATCGAACCCGATTGCACACCTTTTGCGTCAGTTTATTTAGATGAAGTAATAATTTATTCTAGTACATGGGAGGAGCATATGGAGCATGTTCGAATTGTATTGGAAAAATTAAGACAAGCTAACTTAACAGTTAGCTTAAAGAAATCTAAGTTTGGAAGACCTTCACTCAAATTTCTAGGACATCTTATCACACCAGAAGGTTTAAGAGGAGATCCTGATAAAATTTCGGCGATTAAAAAATTTCCAAACTCTACCGATGCGAAAGCTATTCAGCGTTTTCATGGTGCAATAAACTTTTTCCGAAAGTTTATTCCAAACTTCGGAACCATCGCATTACCTTTAACTAAAATAATGAGTGGAAAAACCCCTTTCGAATGGGGAGAATCCCAACAATCTGCATTCGACGAATTGAAATCAAAATTATGTGCAGAAAATGTGTTAATGATGCCTGACTACAAAAAACCTTTCGTAGTATTAACCGATGCATCACACCAAGGTTTAGGTGCAGTTCTATGTCAAGACGTTGAATTTTGGGACGAGAAAAGGCAGAAAAATGTACCTACACCAAAACCAATTGCATTTGCAAGCCGAGTTCTACGAGGAGCTGAAGTTTGTTATTCGACACCCGAACTAGAGTGTCTCGCAGTAGTTTGGGCAATAGATCGATTCCGACCTTACCTAGAATACGGCACATTCATATTGGAATCAGATGCACAAGCATTAAAATGGCTAATGAGTACCTCCGAACCATCAGGTAGATTCGGACGATGGGCCATTAAAATCCAATGTGGAGCTTTTAAAATAATTTATCAAAAAGGTAGATTAAATCAAGTAGCAGACGCCTTATCCAGAGCTCCGTTATCAGCAGAGGATACCCCTGCCGACGACCATGTAGAAGAAAAAGAAGTAACGCAATACTGGCCCAATTGGGACGGGAATAAATCCCCACTTTCACCAATCGAAAAGATAGGTGAAGATAACATACATCTATGCAAATGCGAAGTAAAACTTCATAGCGCAGAAATTTGTATTAAATTTTCTAGTAATTCGGACACTTCTTCTGAAAATTCAGAAGAATTTTTAGAAGAGGGGGAGGAAGAGATAGAGCAGGATCAGACACTCTATAGTGCATTAACTGACCTATTAAATGAAATACCCCCAACAAGAGAAGAATTAATAGAAGCGCAATTAAAAGATGAATTCTGTTTCGGAATTCGGAATTATTTATTATCAAAAGATAATGAAAAGAAAAATTAAATAAACCACCCAATTGGATGGAGAAAATCGGTGGATATATGTTAGATTCAAAGGAATCAACTAATAAAGACGGTTTACTAGTATACTTTAATCCAACATTTGACGAAGAATTAAACGATTCAGGAAATGGATATAAAGCAGTGGTACCTCGATCCCTAATTAGGAGAGTGATGTTTGCCTGTCATGGTCATCCACTAAGTGGACATGCTGGAATCAGCAAGACCATTCATAGGACAAAACAAATTTATTATTGGTCCAAAATGAGCCGACACATTAGAGTTTATGTAAGAAGTTGCCAACACTGTCAACAGTATAAACCTAATCAAAGTAAAAAGCGTGCAGCACCTTATGTTCCGCACAACATGACCTATCCATGGGAAACCATCTGCATAGATCTATGTGGTTCAAAACCAAATGCAAAAGGCAATTTAAAATGGATATTAGTCATAATTAACCAATGTACTAAATACGTGGAATTATTTCCTCTAGCTGTAGCAAGTGCTAAGAAAATAGTAGAGAAAATAAACGAAGTAAGTTGTAGATTTGGACATCCGTCTAAAGTCATTAGTGATAATGGATCACAATTCGTTAGCACAGTGTACAAAGAATTTTGTACAAAGAGGAATATTACGATGGCTCATACGAGCACGTATACCCCACACTCTAATCCTACGGAAAGAGTAAACAGAGACATTAAAACAATGTTAGCCATCTACACAGATGTACATTCTCATTGGCCAAAATATCTCAATGAATTTGCATTTGCATCTCGAACTCAAGTATCGGAAGCATTAGGACACACTCCCATGTTACTTAACACGGGAAGAGAAGCCCCACTACTTTTCGATCCTCGAATATTATATCACGGGATATCCCTTGACAAAAATAAACCTGAAGAGTATGTTAAAGAACTACTCGATGTATTAAAGCGTGCTCATCAAAATATCTATCATAGGATGCAGAAAAATTATGAGAAACACGAAAAAGTACATAATGATAAATATCATATATGTGAATATGAATTAGGTGATTTAGTATGGAGAAAGACACATATCTTATCAGATAAAGATAATAATATCACTAAGGGTTTAGCGGTAAAACATGATGGCCCATGGGAAATCACCAAAATCCATGGAGGAGGTGCATATGAACTCACAAAAATCGGGAATAGAAAAATTGAGAAATCAATTAACACGCAAGACTTATTGCCATATATTCCTTCATACCCCATAGAAGAGTGGGAAGAAAATCAATTAGTAGGAACTAATACAGAACATCCAAACCCAAATTGGATGTCCGAAAAAAACACTATCCAAAAGGATAGTATCATCCCTAGTCAACCTGAATTACAGGTCGAGCAGACGAATTCGTCAACACCCGATGTCAAAACCCAAGGTCGACATCATAAAAAGCATCTAAAACGAGAAGCTAAACAAAATGGTACGTACGTTCCACCTGTTAAACCTCCCGATAGAAGACCACGAACTCGTAAACCGAATAGGAAATATATTGACGGATTTGTCACCAAGGTTGATTTAAGCAATCAATCCACTACTATGAGTATTAATTAGCATATTACGACTTTTTACTCAGATAATTAACAAATTATTAAAAAGTTTGGAAAAACCATATGGTAGTCACGTGATCTAAATTTGACCAATCAAGAGCAAGAACGCGGCCACTCGGACTTAGAGTGGAAAAAGTTTCATTTAAAACAGCAAACTTGGCCCAGGTCACACCACGGATAATCACTGTCGAATTTCGATTAGAGAAGGTAAAATATTAATGAATAATAATGGATTAACCAACTCTAAAAACCAATCTGTATATTCCTAGTTAGAGAATATACTTTAAAAAGAAAATTCGACCACGCAAGCCGTGCGGAGTATTTTCCAAGTTTCAACCAAAGCAGTTTCAGCCGAAACAAACAAGTAACAACCGTAAGTAGACACTTAAAAGTAACAATAAGCTAGCTATATACGTTTCTAAAAAGAATCTAATAGAGAGAATATCTGTTTCTTCATAAAAAATGGGTCATATCGAAACTACCGATAAGTCTTAATGGCGACACAAGATGGCGCCCATAAAGCACATCGATAGAAAGACGTGCACTTTAATTAAAAAATACACAATCCTCCATGAAAAAATAGCGACATGATATTTTTATGTCTATAATTATGCGAATAATATTTATATCTATACATATAATTATGCCGAAAATATAAACATATATTATTCAAATCACTTCATCCATTTTTTAATGATAAAACAAGGTTTAACCGTCCAATTGGACAATAGATAAGCGTACAGCACTACAGAAACGTATATTTCTACACCAGTATATAAATACTGAATTAAGATTCTAATTTTTATATATTGTCTCCACCTTCCAGTACGATATGGGTAGACACCGAGGTAAAAGCCGCCATGTCTCCAAACACGCATATAGAGATCGGAGATATGAATCAACCGATTCATCGAGTATTTCCGAGTCCTCCAGCAGCGAGAGAGCGCATCGTAAACGGCGCTCGAAGAAATCGGCGTCACGAGAACCACGCACGCCGAAAGAGGTTTCGACTGGAACCACGCCAGCAACTTCGACTGAAGTCACGATACCCACAGCGATGCCAGCAAGTAGTTCGATGGCACCAATTCAGGACTTGTCATCTCAAGTGGATTATTGGCGTCAACAGGCGCAAGCTTTGCTGCAGCAGCAGCAACAACCTCCGCCGAATGGGTACTATCATCAAGGGTTTGGACAGTATTCTGCACATGCAGGATTACAACCGTTAGCGCAGGTACAACTCGCACCTCGAAACCAAATCTAAATGGAACCCGTCATCGAGTCAGCTCCCTCGGTTAGTTCAGCTGAAGAACCAAAGGAGCCGATGCCGGAGGAAGCCATCGATTGTAATGGCCCAAGGAATTCGATTCAGATCGAACTAATGAAGGTTTACGTGAAGAAGGATCCATCAATATTGAGGACCACGATTTATCGCGATTGGTTCAAAAGGGGAGAGGCCAGACGGCTCATCACCCAAGCCAACGACTACACTCCGTCGGTGCCAGATTATTTGCTACCAAAGGACTACGACGTGAACCGACCGGACGCAGCAGATGCTCCACCACCGGCCGGATACCACCGATCGCATGATAAGAAGTTTATTCAATCGAAGAACGAAACCCCTTCAAACAAGCCTAGTTATGCTGCAGCCGCAGCTACCACAAAGCAATCCACTGCCCCCCCGGGATCATCGCCGAATCGAGATTGACAAGGCGAACAAAGTAAAGCAGGCATTGAAGGAGAGACGGGAAAAATGCGAACGAGAAATTGACGCAGGAATCCCACACGAGAATTTAAACTTAAATCCTGCGACACAAATTCCGTGTCAGTTTTGTGGAGCCACCGGTTGGTGCATTGGCTGTGGACCGGCCTTTGATGCGTTGCAGTGTCCCAACTGCAAAGGGCCAAGATTCGGAACCGATCTGCACCGTGGAATTCGGACATCGTGCCTCTTTTGGTTAAATGAGTGAAGCGCGGTGAAAAACGGATTTGGGCAACGTGCCCCTCATGCAAGGTTATGCATTCATCTCGAGGAGAAGCGATCCATGTGGATCCGCGAATGTTGACTCCTCGATTAACCCCCAATGGATTGAAGGTGATCCCGCCGCAGAGTTGGTTGCCGCTCGAGATTTCGCGAGCCGATCGGGACATCCCAAACCGACACCGAAAGTGAGGCCCCATCCGGAACCTCAAAAGAAGCATCAAAGGAAAAGGAGAAGAAACTCGAAGTCAAGGACGCTCCTCCTACCGAAATTATCGTGGTGATACCATACGAGCCGCCACAAGGATTTTTGCCGGAAGAGACCATCCAACTGGAGGTCAACCACTACGCACCGGCTATCATCGCGTTGGCGGAACAAATCACTTGGTGTATCCGACAAGGATACACTCCTTGGAGGCAGTATGTCGCTGCAACATCAATAATGAAGATTATTATTGATAAAAAGTCGGGAAGAAAATTTGTCGAATCTAGCCGGATTTGGAAGATTTTGTTGGACCAAGTCGGAACGACGCCCGACAAAGACATTGACGAGCGCTGGTACGCCAAACTACCGACTTTAACCAGCCTGTACATGCGAATGCCTGTAGTGACGTACGATAAGGAAGTACTAACCACAGAAGACTCTCCAACCGAAGAGTTAGCGAAACAAGTGGCAAACTTGCCCCTCGACTCAGATGCTGAGTCCACCGCCAGTTTCGCTACGAAGAAAGCCGTCAGTCGGGCGCCCACCCCTCCAGATGGAGACAAGCAGACATGGGCACAGAAGGTAGAGAACGAAGAGGCAACTTCAATCGAAGTCCCAATGACGCTCGACGAACCTGGACCTTCATCGGCGCCACAGCCAAGAGGAATAGAAGAGGCAGCCGCTTCCTCCGCCACTCCTCCTTCAAAAAGATCGTCCAGGAAAAAAGGGAAAAGGCTTCCGATTAGAAGCCAAGCGAGGGTTTTTAATTTTTAAAAAAATAAAAACCATCCAACATGCTACATAAGAAATTAATAATAATTACTATGTATTTATTTGAGAAAAATTAAAAACCAATTTATTCATTTCTTCACTACAATAAAAATTGTGTTGTGTGTTTTATAATAAAAAATACTTTCAGTCAAACAGATTTTTATATAAAAAAAAAAACTTAGAGGTTTATTAAACAAAGAAGTTAAGAAGTTCATTCTAAAGTATTTTAAGTGAATAAAAACTTAGTAGATATTAACTAAAAGTATAAAAATACTACCGAAACGAATATAAGTTTGTTAAAACTTACCAGATTGTGAAATTCGCATAAATCTCACGAACCCGACACATAGTCGCCATGTTGATGTGAAATTCAGGAATATGGTTTGTGAGGCGGGACGCGCTCACTTCTCCACGGGGTGATGTGTGACGGTTCAATACCGTAGTGACTTATAAGGTTACCACCAGAGGACGCGATTTGCTAAAATCGCACCAAGTTTAAAATGAGAAATAATAGTTTTTCATATAGTATTACTTTGATTTATAAATAAAGGAGATATTTATTATATTTTAATGAATATATGAAACAGAAATAAATAATGAATTGGATGATTCATTGTTTGTACAAATTTGACGATAAAATCATCGCTAAAGATGATTGTTGTAGCGAAATAGTTAATAAATATTGTTGTAATGTTTATTCAAGTAATATAAGACTATTTAGGGATAAGAATACTTTTATTATAGATGTAAATAAAGTTAACCCTCAATATTACCATGTGCTTTTAGAATATTTTAGATATTCTATGGGGTTCACAGAACCTCAAACAAGGAATTGATTTGATTGGATTAAATCAATATGACTCATTATGAATCACTGATATGCAAATCAGATAATCTGCTTATCAGTATCTCTGTTCCCTGATTGGGAGAAACCCAAGAAACCCCAGGGTTTCATAGTATATAAGCTCCTGCAAAAGCTGATTTTGGGCTTCTGTACTGAATTAATGTTGAATTTATATGATTGTCTATGTGTAACTTGTACCTGTAACCATTCAGAGTCATTTTTATCACCTTTTGCTTTAAATACGAACCGGCAGGCTGTCAACACCAAATTAAAGTAGGTATAATGCCCTAAAGACCGTAGTTGCCGGGCCTGAAAAACCCGAAGGTAAATGTACCGAGAATATACTTGTGCTTTTGCATGTAGGCCAATCTTATGGACAAAACTTGATTGTATCGAGTCCGCTCGGACCGAGCAGCAACCGCTACCTGCATCAGGAGTGGGCGCTAACTGTCACGTGCTTCGGCACCGTTTGAGAACAACGCATTCGGTTTGATGCGGCGCGCCCGACTCAATCATGACGGCCGAGGAATTTCCTTTGAATTCCATAACCGACTTCTTCCCGCTAATCTTTACCTTTGTTTTTAGTTTCTTATCGATAGTTGTACATTTATTCAAATGCTTACGATTATTATATTTAGGCGAAATGTAATAATTATAATAGAAAAGGGTGAGTTTTCACCGCAACGCTCGAAATACAGGTGTAAGCCGCTACCACGTGGTATCGCTAATTTGTGACGATCATCCGACCGATGAACGCCGATATTCGCAGGATTCGTATAGTGCATTACCCGATTAGGAACCAAATAGCGCCAGGAAACAACCAGAAGATTCGTAATATTATTTCTGTAAATCATATTATTATTAGTTTATCAAGCCTCTAGCTAATAGTTAAAAGTTGCGATAATGTTTTGCCAGTTTCCTGGTTAAAAATTAGATTAATTTATAAGTTTCGATATATTTTAAGTATTTTATTGTCTCTGTTATTACCAAAGATTTTATGTTAAATTGACCTCGGGTCATTGTAGTTTGCAATGATCCGGAATAAATGTTATGATTTGATAAAACTCCTTGTTTTTCATGATTATTTACTTTACTTCTTTCCAATTCAGAATTGTTTGCAAGTGTGTTTATATGTGTTTATGTAGTTTTACTGGTTCTTATCCCTGGGATAAGTGGAGGTTTTTCTTAGTAAGAGAAAATCCACGTGTTTTCATAAGTTTTACTGTCTTGAACCCATGGCAAAGTGTAAATAGCGACTTTGGAGAAAAAGTCAGATCGTCACACGT
>JH431084.1:38551-50625 GCA_000239455.1 Strigamia maritima
CGATAACACCTCGATCCAATCACACGAAATAATTGATGTTAGGCTTACGATCAAACACTCTTTCATATGGCGTCAAGCCTTCCAACAACTTTTGAGCTAATCGATTCTTTACGTGGGTAAAGGCCATCAATACCTCGGCCCACCAATCCTTATCAAGACCATCATCTATGATAGATGCTCGCAATGCCTCAATGGCTGATCTGTTATACCTTTCAGCCACACCATTCATATGAGGCGAATAGATGTTGGTCAACTCATGCTTAATATTATTATCTTTGAGGATTTTCAAAATCTTGTCATTAACGTACTCTTTCCCATTATCAGACCTTATGCGTTTGATATGTTTGCCCGTTAATTTCTCAATATATTTAATATAATCCTCAAAAACAATCGCTAACCTGGGACTTGTTCTTTATAACATAAACTTTAACCCATCGAGAATAGTCATCAATAAATGATGTGTAGTATCTTGCCCCGCCCTTACTTTCATACTTAGTAGGACCTCATACGTCAGTGTGGACAAGATCTAATATCCCATTGCTAGTAATTTTAGTTTTTGCTTTCCCAAATTTCTTGGTCTGTTTTGCCCGTATGCACGTAGTGCAATTCAGATCCTGTTTAGTTAACCTAGGTAAACCTCTTGTTACATCTTGTTTAGACATTTTAACCAAAGAATCTACATTTGTGTGCATCAAGCGACGATGCCACAACTCCAAATCCCCAGAAACTCTTTCTGTTACATTAACTTTCGATTTGTTAGGGATCCCAGTTTTAACTGCTTCAGCATACGACAAATTTGGGTTTGGGGTATCCTTAGATGCTTGCAACTTAAATAAACCTCTATCTCGGACAAATTTTAATATTGGCTTATCATTTTTGTTCTTAACGAGGATCTCGTTGGACTTGCCCGTCCAAGAGCAACCAACTTCCATAGCCTTGGACCCACTAATTAGGTTTCTTTTACCACTTGGCGCATACCCCACGTTATTTAGTGTGATCCTATGGTTGACCCTCCCAATTAAATGGTTAAATCGTACAGTGCCAACCCCCTCAACATCAAAAGTTCCAGAATAAGCATTCATTTTATACAGCTTACCATCGTTAATTGAACAAATAAATCCTTATCGTAACACAAATGGGTACCTGAACCAGTATCCCATATCCACTCATTAGTTTCAGTAGATAAAACCACATTATCAACAATTAGTGCATCATCAAAAGATGAGAAAGAGACTGAACTACTAGCGCCCGCTGCTGACCCCTTGGGTGACTTCCCCTTTCTACAGGTAGCGGCATAATGGCCCACAGTTTTACAAATGGAACAAGTAACCTCTTTCTTTGATTTCTTTCGACAATCTTTAGAGTAATGACCCTTGATCCCGCAATTGCAACAAAATAACGCATGTATTCGATTTACCCTTGCTAGAACACCTATTGGCTGTTGATAAAGCATTATCCCCATTATTCGAAACTTTGGTTCGTTGATCGCGCGATTTCAAATTTTCGTATTCTTCGATTAAAGCCTCTTCAACTTTTGTTGGTTTCATGTCGTCATCCGACAACTTATAAATCTGACTAACAACAACATCATACTGCGGGGGTAGCGTACATAGCATTCGATAAGCTGCTCGTGGACTTCAATATGCAGTGGAAGCGGTGAAAAGTTGAAAAAAAACATTTTTCCAAAAACTCCAAATTTCTATGTTCGGTTTTCCTTCGATAACTCTGTGATGCTTCGTCGGATCGAGACGGGACACACACCAAAAGATGCGCCTTAAAATTCTCTACAGGATGAGTCTAAATACGTGATGATTAGGCTTACGGTGCGCTTCGTACGAGCGATTGAAGTGCGCAATGCGTCAATCGCGAGTATGGACCAGTGTTGACTCCAAAATGATGTGGCAGCGTGAGTGCGCTTATAATGCCATAATAATTTAAATTTGAAATAACTCACTAATAAGTCCATAACATGATGTGAAATTAGAAGCACATTTAATAGCAGCCATCTTGGCCATGGATACAACAGGAAGTGACAACATCACAGCATAGTGTCAAAACAGGTGAGATCAATCAATCACAAATGATGACACATTTGCCCAAAAATAGAATCCAGTGTGGCAAATGATATCTGTGTCATCAAATATGCTTTTAGCATTAAATATGAGATTTGAGCTGCTCGCGTACATCAAGATAGGTTGCAAGAAGCCCGCACAGATGAAGAAATCATACAATAAAGTAATACACACTGTAATACAAAATAGGAATTGATCATTTCAATCCAATTTGTAAATTAAAAAAGCAAATAATTTATAATCAATTCCATGACAAAGGAACAATTTCACAACAACATTATATAAACCTGAAACTGTTCCAGAACAATATTTTATATACTTTTACATAATTTAATTATCTGGGGCTAGAAAATAATTAAATTCAAAACTCAGGAAATTATTGTATTCCTAAAACAAATAAACAAATACCTGTCATTGCCAATCAGTAAATATATACATATTATTAACATGAAAAACCAGTCAGAAATATAATACTATCATGGATAATGACAGTTGATGTCACCTTACATCAATAAAATAATGTCACAAGTAACGGGCTGTTTATTACATACTAACAAGAGTCACCCAATCTTCCATCGTCGGCAACTTTCTCTCTGTCCCATTGCCCAACATACGGATTATTATATTTAAACGAATCTCTCACGCTTTCTAAAGAGTAATCAATAGCGTTATCTTCACAATATTTGATGACAGCATTAGTGGACCTGAACGTTTGTCCCTTAAATGATAAAATTGCATCATAACGACCAGGTTGACTACCTGTCTGTGATCGTTGTTTGACCTTTCTTTCCCAACACTCTATTACTTTCGGTTGTTCAACCTTTGGAGTAACCCTAGGTAATGTCTCTTTGGGAACAATAGGCATGGGAGTAGGATCACTAACATCATTCCCCCGGTCCCCTTGACCATATTATCTTTATCATTTGTACGTTTAATTTCTACAAAACGCACATCTTGTGTGTTGTAGACTTTATCATCATTTGGGTCGTAGACCCGGTAACCCTTCGTGTTCCAGGAATATCCCATAAGAATAGATTCTGTTGATACCTCTCCAAGTTTACTGTCCCTATGTACTCTAGGCAACAGCCGAAAACACCTCGACCCAATTACACGGAAATAATTGATGTTAGGCTTACGATCAAAAATTTTTTCATATGGCGTCAAGCCTTCTAACAATTTTTGAGCTAACCAATTCTTTACCTGGGTAAAGGCCATCAATACCTCGGCCCACCAAACCTTATCTAAACCATCATCTATGACAGATGCACGCAGTGCCCTTAATGGCTGACCTGTTAAACCTTTTGGCCACACCATTCATATGAGGAGAATAGATGTTGGTTAACTCATGCTTAATATTATTATCTTTGAGAATTCTCTTAATTTTTTCATTTACATATTCAGTCCCATTATCTGACCTAATACGCTTAATCTGTGCACCGGTTGTACTTAATATCAATGTACTTAATATAATTTTTAAAACAATCGCTAACCTGGGCCTTATTTTTAATAACGTAAACTTTAACCCATCTGGAGTAGTCATCGACAAATGACACATAGTACCTTGCCCCACCCTTACTTTCATATTTTGCAGGACCCCATACATCAGTGTGAACAAGTTCTAATACCCCTCTGGTTGTTATTTTAGTCTTCGCTTTCCCAAATTTCTTTGTTTGTTTAGCCCGTATGCACGTAGTACAATTAAGATCCCTCTTAGTCAAATTATGCAGACCCCTTGTTATCTTCTCTTTGGACATTTTAACTAGAGAATCTACATTTGTGTGCATCACGCGGCGATGCCACAGCTCTAGGTCTTCAGAAAGTTTCTCGGTTACATTAACTTTTGGCCTATTGGAAGTCCTATTTTTAACTGCTTCAGCATACGACAAATTTGGGTTTGGGGTATCCTTTGTAGCATGTAACTTAAACAAACCCTTATCCCAAACAAATTTCAGTATTGGCTTGTCCTTGTTATTCTTTACAAGGATTTCATCAGATTTCCCCACCCACGAGCAACCTACTTCCATTGCTCTCGACCCGCTGATCAGATTTCTTTTCCTACTTGGGGCGTATCCCACATTATTTAATGTAATCCTGTGGTTAGTTCTCCCAATTAAGTGGTTAAAACGGACTGTGCCAACCCCTTCAACATCAAAAGTCCCCGAGTAAGCATTCATTTTATAAGGTTTACCCATTGTTAGTTGAACAAATAGATCCTTATCATGACCCAAATGGGTACCTGAACCGGTATCCCATGTAGATATTAAGTAAATTAAAGTGATTCTTATTAATAGGTTTTTGGACTATGCAAGTAGCATATTTTGCACCATATTGTTTGTATGTTATGGATTTAACATTGTGGAATTTGTTCTGTTTTATTAGTGTGCTCTATTAGTACACATGTTATTGTACATCAACATATATTGCGTGCAATGATGTGTTTCAGCGTGAATTAATGGTGAAACGTTGAAAAACATGTTTTATTTATTGTTTGTTACAATTGCCCCATTTTAATAATTTATTTAGAGTTAAATTGTCATTGTATATAGCAATAATTGCAACAATATAGCACAATATATAGCAACAATTAACAAAATATTCTCTTTATTCGGTTGTAAAGAGAAGTATAAAAATGATACAAATCGAAATAATACATTAATCAAAATACCTTTACATATTAATACAATCAGTCATTATAAGTTAGTACAGTTTTAGGTTTAGGTTTGTCTTGATAATAATAATGTCTTTGCATAAGGCGAGTGACTAGAAAGCTGTCGACGTCTAAACAAGTCGAGTCGCATCTAATCGTAAGGATAGGTGAATGTAATAATCAGTTAGTACACTTACATTAATAACATGTGATCTGGTCCAAGACCAGGCCAGAACTCTTCGCTTTTCGCTCTGATCCGAACTTCTTATACTCTGTTGATGTTTTCTAATTGGCTGTGCATAATAATGAGTTGTGACGTCATCGCTGACCTATGATGTGTCTTCATGAGTTCGTCTAACTCACTGACGTCACTGATGTCTTCAGAGGTACGACCTCTAGTGTTGGTTTTTGGCAATTCTAAAGCTAGTAGTTATGAAAACACTACGGAGGCTTTAAAGGTCCAATTGGTATTTGGATTCGGACTGGCTCTATTATGCTACAGTGTCCTACCGTAACAGCCCCCTTTTTAAGTTTTTTGGTCCCCAAAAAAAGTTCGAATGAACTTGTCAGTTCGAATCTGAATTTTATTAAAATTGTTAAAATACTATTATTTGTGGTACTATTATTTGTTAGTTTTTATATAATGAAAAAGGTTCTTTTATTGTTATCACACTTTTATATAAGACTAGTGGAAATGAATATTTTCTTACTAATTACTGTCAAATCATTTGTTGTTAAACATGAAAAGAAATAAACCTAATTAAGGCTTGTAGTGATATTAAACTTTAAATTAGTTAAAATGAACAACTTTGCATAAAATACATATAACTGTATACACTTGTTCAGCTAGCTGATCTAGCCTACTGTTATATTGCTACATTATCACAATTTCTAGAAAGATAGTATTTTACAAAAATGAGATGGAATGGGTTTTTATTTATTATAATATTTCAATATTAATGACAATTTTAATAATTTCATTGACATACTAATCTGATTATAACTCTAACATATTTTCTCTTCAGGAAAAACATTCTCATCATTTAAATAAAGATATTTTGTTCAAAATTCAAAATTCAATTGTTCAAAAAATTCCAAACTGTCTTCATTCGCGAACTGTGTAAGATTTGTCTCTTTCTTAGAAACAACTTTACAAAGAGAAATATCACAATTTATTTATTACAAAAATATTAGTAAAAAGATTTTTTTTCATATATAAATTCTGTTTTTGGTTTTTTATAAGATTTTTCTTAAAATATCACAATTATCACAAAAATATTTTTATCACAAAGTATTAATAATATCCATTTGTTAACATAATATGGATAATGAAAAGTCAAAACAAAAATACAATAAATATTTTATCGTTAAAACTAATTGCGCAAAAATGTTTCGATCCTAAGGAAGGAAGAAATAGATTGAAAAGAAATGAGAAAAGAAAAGATAAGTCAATTAATGAAATCCCATATCAGATTGTTCTATTTGATCAAAAGGAATAAAATTCTGTATCATTATCTCTGTCATAAATCTACTTCGCAAATCGAAAGATAAAGCTGGTAACATTGTGTCCCTGTCTCTCAAATACATTCTCGCAAAATACATAATTTGTGATCCGCAACCTGATTCATCTAACTGTCCTATCTTTATCGGGTACCATTTAGTATGGTTTGGTAAATCTATTGTAAGTTAATCCTAAATGAACTTTGTTCCAAATATCTAAACTAAATTGTATGTTAGCGAGATCATATCAAACAAATTCGATAGGTGTCTTTCGTAGATCGATAATAATCAAACGAAAATGTTCCCCCAATGCAATAGGTATCAAAATAATTTTATGGTCTTTTGTTGGTCGGTTAGAAATACTATGCTTCGCATCATAATTTTTACCTTGAGCTAACAATGTGCCTGTGGAAACGGGCATCGCAAAAACATAACTATATTTCTGTGTTAATAAAAAGAAATAAAAATCAATGGTGTCATCATGCACCCATGAGAATCTAGAAAAAACTTTACTATATAAAGCTTGTAAGTGAAATACTCTTAATCTCGACTGGTGTTTTAAAAGATATAGCTAAAGTTTGAGATATTGGGCCATGTCTAACTTCTAATTCAAATAATTCCTTCGCGGTTTCTAATTGCTTTTGCATTTAACTTCGTTTTATACCAATATTGTCGTATTGAAAAGTCTATTTGATAATCGGTCGGTCTGGTCGTTTCCTAACTCTATTGCTTTTTCTTCTGTTTTTTATGCAAAATTAGTTCTTTTACAAGTTTCGTATCTTTCTCAATCCATTTATAGTAAATGTGCATGTGATCCTTGGTATTATAATTTTTCCTGAACATCGCGTCTAATAAGTTATCCCGTTCGTTAACAATATCTTGTTGTCTGCGATATACGCGTTTCAATTGTTTTCTAGAATCCGCATAATACTGTTTTGCTGCGACTGCTGGTACATCAAATCTACGCTTCGTATTCATCTCTCGTTTTTTCAGTTGGGCTGCTTTCTGCAATCTCGCTCGAAATTCATACTGTTTCTTTTCCTTATTCGTAACAAATTCTCTCGGCTTCGGTTCAAAAACAACTGGTGGGTCGGCTAACGCTGATAATACCTCAGTTGGTAAAGTTAATGGCTGATTTAATGATTCACTAACTAAAAAATTCATGCTTGCAGCTGAAACTAAAGAGTCATCTAATCTAACTATTATTGATTCTACTAATTTCTTAGGTTTAGCTTTTCCTTGTAAATTATGAAACTTATTTCTATCTGTGTAAGGTCGAACATACAACGGGAGATTACTAAGCTCCAAATATTTTGGATGTGTTTTTAATCCCTATGTAGTCGGTTCATCAGAATAGAAATCCTCTTGCGAATGAGTTCGCCTAATCGCGTCTGCAAATGTTAAGTCTAATGGCGCTTGAATTATGTTAATAAAATTTGGATCAATTTCTGCAAAAATGTTATCCGCTACTCTATCTGACTTAGATGTTGTGGCGTTATTAATTTCAAATTCCAAATCTAAATCCTGAGAATCCATTTCTATCGTATCGCTATCGCTAATTTTCGACATGTTATACACGCGATCGGATCAAAAATCAAAAGAAAGTGAAAATATTTCAAAAATACACTGTTATACAAATACAATAATAGAAAAATACCTGAACAATAATTATAATAACACTTTGTAACACAATTCCTATCTATTTCATTTTTACACGAAATCTAACCAAAAATTAAATGAAAAATTCAAAATGTCAGCCGGTTGACTTCTCCGTGCCGTAACCTGATGTTTTGAATAACTGACTATCTGGACTAATATTTAGTCTGTGACTGTCATTATTCTACCTTCTAAATACTTAAATACTATTCATAAATACCTATACGATATGGTATACATAATAATTCAAACGTACCCTTGAAAATATTTCTAGGAGAAAATGAAAGAAAAGTAAGCGTGCTAACAATGGCTGGCCACTCTCAGCGAGTGTGTATTGCCACATTGACACTTGAAGAAGAAGTGACGAAATTGTCATCCGCTTCTCTTCTTATATCTATCACTCTCCCGGAAATGACGTATGACATATCACTCATGCAGACGTCTTTCGTTTTGTTCGCCTACGCCTGGAACTACTTTTTCTGTTTTGTTCCACGACATCTGATGGCGGTTTTCTAATTCTTTCTCTTAAGTTATAGCTGTGCTTTAATATTTTCTTATTTTCTTCAATTATTTCTTCTGGTTCAAATAAAGGTTTTAATGCAATTTGATCATTGTCATTGATGAATTTTTTCATAATTTCGTCTTTTCGCTCATTTTCATCGATATCTTGCAATTTTCGCGTTTGTTTTTCTCTGTTTTCGTCTATAAGTACTACTTCCGGTGAAAAATCTACTTGTCGTGGATCCATATCTTCTATGATTTTATCCACTCGTTTATTGAATTTCTTAAGTCGTTCCACATTAAAAATATCGATTTTCTTTCTTGTGTGGTTTGTAATCTGATAGTTATTTGGTGCTGTTTTCATTATTATTTCCTAAGGTCCTGAGTACTGTGGTAATAATTTTTCGCTCAGTCCTACTTTTCGGTTTAGTTTCTTTAGATATACCAAATCTCCTGGAAAAATTCTATTTCCTGCCTGTTTTTATCAAATCTTCTTTTACTTTTAGCTGATATGTTCTCTAAATTTTTATTTACAATTTTCCTTGCCTGTTTAATATACTGCATTGTCTTAGATGTAAGTTGGTTACCAGGTAAATCAAGGTTTACATCTACGTTTATATCTGCTTCTTGACATCTTTAAATAAAAAATGGTGTGTAACCTGCAGTTTCATGTATCGAATTATTATATGTAAAAATCAAAAATGGTAAGAATTCATCCCAATCTGTATGCTTCTTGTTTACATAATTAGCAAGCATATTTGCAAATGTTTTGTTGAATCTTTCCGTCAATCCATTTGATCTTGGATGATATCCTGATGTTGTTTTGTGTCTAATTTTGATTAGTCTGCTGACTTCTATCATTTGATTTCTGTATTCAGTTCCTCTACCACTTAATATTTCCTTTGGACTGCCTTCTTCCAAAATAACTTTATTGAGAAGTGCTTTAGCTGCCTCGACTGCTGTACATGACGGTGCGGCTTGTGCTTTAACACCTCTCGATAAATAATCTGTCATAATAAATACATATCGGTTTCCTCGTGGAGTTACTGAAAATATTCCTAAAGTATCAATTCCAATTCGCTGAAATGTTTTTTCAATTGTCGTCCAAGGTTGTAATAATCCTTTGGGTTTTGTTGTATCAGTTTTAATTTTTGCACATTCTTCACACGATAATACATAATTTCTTACTTCTGAATATATTTTTGGCCATATAAATCTTGTTTTAATTCTATTCAAAGTTTTCGCTATTCCTAAATAGGAAAAGCATCATGCATCTCATAGAGTATTTCTGTCTTCATATGTGATGGTATGACGAGTAGATATATTTCCGTATTTAGAGTATTCTTTTTTCTAAATAATGTTTTATTCTGAAGCACATACATGTCCAATGACCGTTGTCTTCTTTTCGGAATCATCTCGTAGCTTTCCAGAGCTTCAATAATGTCCTTCAACTTTGGATCCTTTCTCTGTTCTGTTGGAAGGTCCATTTTTCAAGAAATAATGTGGGCACAGTATCATCCTCATCTACTTGCGTTGAAAGTCTGCTTAAAGCATCGGCATCTAAGGGTTTTCTTCCTGACTTATAAATTATATCATAATCATATTCTGCTAACTGTAAGCTCCATTTAGCTAATCTTCCGTTTGGGTTTTTCACTGATCGTAACCATTGTAACGCTGAGTGGGCCGTTATCACTTGAAAATATTGTCTATAAATATATGGTCTAAATGTTTGTATCGCGATAATAATAGCTAAACATTCGCGTTCTGTCGCTGAATAATTCTGTTCGGCTTTGCTCAATAATCTGCTCGCGTATGCAATAAAATGTTCTTCTATTTTATCCTTTTGTTTCAATACTGCTCCTAATCCATATCCCGACGCGTCTGTTGAGATCATGAATGGCTGTCTGAAATTAGGATGGGCTAAAACTGGTATCGTCACAAGCGATCTTCTTAAAGCTTCAAATGCTTCATCGTGAGGTGGTCCCCAATCAAATTTTTCATTCTTTTTAGTAAGGTTGACTAATGGTTTTGAAATATCCGCAAATTTTGGAATAAATTTCCTATAATAGGAACATAGTCCTAAAAATCCTCTTACTTCTTTTACGTTCTTTGGCCATGGAAATTTAGCTACTGTGGTAATAAGTTTTGGATCTGGTGATATTCCGTCTCTATCTATCATGTGTCCTAAATACTTTATATTGTCAGTGCCAAATGTACATTTTTCTAATTTAACTTTCAAGTTTGATTATCTTAATTTGGTAAATACATTCTTCAAATCGATCAAATGTTGGTCAAATGTCTTTGAAAATATGATAAGATCGTCCAAATATGCAATGCATACTCTTCCTAATAAATTTCCTAAGACTTTATTCATCAACTTTTGAAATGCTGCTGGGCTATTGCAAAGTCCTTGTCCTAAGACATTAAATTCAAAATGTCCTGCACTAGTTGTAAAAGCTGTTTTTTCTCTATCAGGTTCATCAATTTCGACTTGGAAATATCCTTGGATTAAATCCATCATGGAAAAATATTGCGCTCCTGCTAGTTGGTCTAAGGTTTCATCTATTCTTGGTATTGGATATACCATTTTCTTTGTTATGGCGTTCAATCTTCGCCAATCAACGCAAAATCTCCATTTTCTATCTCGTTTCTTTACTAAAAGTACTGGCGCACTCCGTGGGCTTTCTGATTCACTTATGACCTTCATTTTTAACAATTTCTCTACCTCTCGTTGTTCTACTTCTTTTTCTTTTAATGATCTTCTATAAGGTGGTACATTAATTGGTCCCGATGTTCCTGTATTAATTGTGTTTATACACCTTTACACGTCCTAAGTCATAGTCCGTTCTTGCAAATCAGTCTTGATTATCCATCAATAATTCGTCTAATTGTTGTTTCGCTTCTGTTTTTAAAATATCTCCATATTTCGCTGTTGTCATATCCATGTTCTTTTCTTGTTTTGCATCAAAACATGCTGTATCCGTAATATAAAAAATTTAAGCTTTAGATGATTGTTTCTTAATAATTATAGGTTTCTTAGTTACATTAGCAACTCTAATATATCCTGTTCCTTTTTCAAATGTCGTCAGTGTCTTACAACACATTAATCCATATCTATCCATAGTGTTATTAAGTGGTTCACAATAAAGAATGTCATCTATACTATCTTCAATTTTGATTTTCATTATTGTTTCATGCATAGCTGGTTTTTTAAAATCTTCCGCGACTCTTGCAATATAATTTATTTCTATAAAATCTTTCGGCATTTGAAATTCTACAAAATTGGGCTTTGGTCCTAATCTTCGGCCAATGGAAACTGTTTTCCTTTCATAATCTAAATTACATAGTAGCTTGCAATAAAAATAGGTGCCCCTAAAAGTATTGGGTGCTCGAATCCTCTGACAATCTCGAATTCTACAAGATAATTCAATCTTTCTATACAAATATTCAGTTGACATTTCCCTTTTGGAATGATTATTGTTCCATCTACCGTCCTTAATCGACGATATGTTTGCTGATATTCTTTAATGCCTACACTTCTGGCTACGTCTTCACTAATAATGCAACAATATCCTCCTGAGTCTATCATACCTGTATATTCGATATGTCCTATTTGTACTGGTATCCGTAATAATCCCTTAGTGTAATATAAATGAGTTATGGTTATATGTTGTGGTTTTTCTATTATATTCTTGCTT
>JH431086.1:2139-17606 GCA_000239455.1 Strigamia maritima
TTTTTTTATTTTTATTTTTTTTTTTTTTACTTTTCAGAAGCAGAGCGGCGAAAATCGAAGACTTCGTTGAAACCCTCAAAAAACTTCACCAGGATTTCCAATGGCCCTATCCAATATCCCCGCAATTCACTCTTACAAAAAAAACAATAGGTCGAACCAAATAAAACATTTAAACTCTATGCAACAATTCGTGCACGAAACTGAAAAGTCAACTTTTTTGCATTGTACCGAAAGTATATGTTGTGGTATCTTATTTTAATCCTCTGGTCGAGCCGAGTCGAAAAATCATCGTTTCGTAGCCCAAAAATGTGCGCAACAATACAAAAACCCAAATGTAAAGAATTTTTTAAAATATTTTACGAGCGTTTTCGTTCGTTAACAATGGCACGCACATTTCTGGACTACGAAACAGTGATTTTTCGACTCGACTCAACTAGAGGATTAAAATAAGATACCACAATATACACTTTCGGTACAATGCGTAGGTCATTAACCAATGGGAGATTTGTGCACGATTTGTTAGATAGAATTTAAAAGAAAAGAAATGAAATAAATTAATTTTTTTTTTTTATAATATTCAGATTCGTCTTCGATGGACGAAGTTTTGGACGACTGCGACTTGAAACCGCCGTCGCACCATTCGACGTTGATCGGCGACAGCGGCTATTTGAGTAACAATGGGCCGAGTCGGCGGCTGAGCAACAACCACTCGTCGTTTGATCAAATCTTCAATAATAATCAGCCGATGGAGGCGCAGTTGCGACCGCGATTGGTCAGTGACGATGAGGCCAGTCTGCACACGGTCGAGTTGTCGGAGGAAAGTTCGTTGTGGGGCGGCGAAGGCGATTTGACGTTCCTCGACGAGGGCTCGTGGAACGGGCTGCAGCTCAACTGCAATTTAGAACATTTGTCGCAGCAAGTGGCCAATAAAGGGCCGCATCACTCCGAAGTGCAACTCAGGTTGTCATTCATTCTAAATTTTTTTGGGGCTTTTTGGAAATTGTTTTTGGGTTTTTGGAATTAATTTTGGGTTTTTTGAATTAATTTTGAATTAATTTTGGGTTTTTTGAATTAAATTTGGGTTTTTGAATTAATTTTGGGTTTTTTGAATTAATTTTTGAATTAATTTGGGTTTTTTGAATTAATTTTGGGTTTTTTTGAATTAATTTTGAATTAATTTTGGTTTTTTTGAATTAATTTTGGGTTTTATAAAATAATTTGGTTTTTTGAAATTAATTTTGAATTTTTTTAAATTTGGTTTTTTGAAATTAAATTTGACTTTTTGAAATTAATTTTATTGTTTGTGTTTAGATATTTGTTGCAATTGATGATGGAAGCGGGTTGTTTGGACTATTCTCTGCTTATTTCGATCGTATTGAGAGACGCCATGGCTGTTGTTCGGACCGTTAATGCATCTCGTGTACTAGATCAAGAGCAAGACGTAGCCATGCGATTACGCGAAGCACTCTTATCCATTGAACAATGGACGAATAAACAATGGTGAATAAATAATAAATTAATTCAACTAATTCTACTAACTTTCATTTTCTTTTCAGTTTCGGTTACAAATCATTCATGCAAACAATCCGCGGCCAACTATCAGTTCTAAACAAAATAATCTGGAACAAACCGCGCACCACCAGCCTGGACAATCCACTCGGAGCCCTCGTCCTCGACGACGTCACCTCCGTCATCACCGCATCACCCACAAACGCCACAAACTCTCCCGACAATCACGACGACAGCGTCGAACTCCCGAAAAACGAACTGCTCAGCGACGACTCGCAGCCCCCATCGCCTTCGACACCACTTTCCACTTCCTCTCGCATGGAATGTGCGATTACCTAACGAGATTAAAAAATTGTTTACGAATCATTCATTTGCTATATCACGTGACGGGAAAACAGACATTTTTTTTTTCTACACTTAATTATCGATAAACTATTTAGAGAATTATTTTTGTCATATTTATTAATATTATTCGATCATGTAAGTAGTGATTATCAAACAAAAATGTACAATCTTGTTGATTGAGATGTTTTAATAAGTGACTTTTACTCTTTAAAAGATCTATTTTGAACAGTATTTCGTCTTTTTATTTTCTTTTTATTAAATTCTATTTCCGCCATTTTAGGGTTAAAAGATGTTAGAAGTTGTCGGTAGATGGCGCGAGTTGTGTTTGGTTATAGGAAACGTCATTAAGATTGATTTTCGGCCGCATGGTTTTTGTATTTAACCGTTATTAGTTTTTTAGTTTTGTTGTACTATAAAATATAAAATATAAAATATAAAAATGGCCGAGGTTGTGCAGTTGCGGTTGGAAGAAACTTTAGATGAAATCGAGCAGATGGTAAGAGTCGGGCTCTTTACCCTAAAAGAAGTGAAGTGAGTATTGGTTCGATGGAATTTTTACTTGATTTTTGAATTTTTAACCGATTCTGTTTTAATTTTCAGATGTATAACGAAAAAACGGAAACATTTGGAGTATAAAATTCAACGAGTAGTTAAAACAAAACAGGATTATCTAAAATACATTCAAGTAACTATAAACAATTACTTGGGATTCAAAAGTAATTTATTTGTTTTAATTGTTTTTTTTCAGTATGAAATGAATGTTTTGGATTTAATTAGGAAACGTCGTAAAGTACAGTTAATTCAAACTTTGATTTATGAAAAAAAAAAAATTTAATGTTTTTATTAAGGAAATTGGATATATGCACAAGAAAAACGAAATCGACTACGCAATAACTAATCGAATCGGTCAATTATTCCGGGTAATTTACTTTTAATTCGTAAAAAAAAAAAAAAAAAACAATTTTAATTAATTTTCTTTTTTTTTTTACAGACCGTTGAATATAGACATCAACACGATGTTGAAGTTTGGCTTAGTCACATACGATTTTGCAAAAAAGTGGTAAAATACGATAAAAATTGTAAAAATCAACGATTTTGCTGAATATTTTTGTTTTTAAAGAAATTACACTCATCCATTAGTCGTATTTTTATCCGAATGCTACAAGTCCACGGCAATAAAGCCGGTAAATCATTAAAATCAACAAAGATTAACAACAAAAAAATCATTTTTTTAACGATTTTATTATGTATTTGAATAGAATTGTGGGTCGCAGCTGCAAAATGGGAAATTGAAGAGAATAAATCGATCGAAACTGCACGAAAACTGTTGCTGCGAGGTCTTAGATTCATTCCCGATTCGAAATTACTTTATCAACATTGTTTTCGATTGGAATTGGAACACATCGACAAAATCCGCAAACGAAGAGAAATTCTCGGATTTGCAAACACCGTAATTTCTCCATCTTTCTATTATTTTTACAAAATTTATTAATTTCTTTTTAAAAAAAAAAGGAAGAAAAAGTGTCGGATAAAGTGCTCAAAGGAGTGTTAGCACGCCTCATTTATAACGACGCGATTTCGAAGATTCCGGAACCCGAGTTCCACATGTCCTTCGTTGACATTTGCGGGGAATTCGAGTTTGCGAAAGAAATGGCGGAAGAGATAATTTCCGAGTAAACTATTTTGTTTTCGATTTTTATCTGTTCGATTTTTTTAATTTTTTAATTTCTCTTAGTATCCAACAACGGTTTTGTGGCGATAAACGACTGCCAAAAGAAGAAATCGCGTGGGATTTGTGTGCTAAACGATGTTTAGATAAAGCGATTAAAGAAAAAACGGATTTAGAAGAAGCTGTGCAAAAATGTCTCGATATTTATGGAGTCGCGATTGAAAAAGTGGCGTCTGGTAACGACTAATTGTAATTTTATTATTTTTTTTTTTTACTTAGAAACATGAATTTACAGTTGAAATCTACACGCGATACATTGAATTGTGTCTATCAAAATACGAGAATCCGTTGCTTTCTGCATTCACTGATGTGTTTTACAATTGCGCATTCAATGCATTTCAATCTGGAAACGATAAAAATTGTCTAACCGAAGAAATGTACACAAAATGGGTAAAACATTTAATAAATAAAAAATATCGAATAATTATAATTATATTAACGAATTTTTATTTTTAATTTAGATTTCACTAGTCGTTGACGAAGACAAAGAGAAAGTGATGAAATTTGCTCTGGAAAAATATCCGCAATCGGAATCCTTATGGTTAACACAAATTAAACACGAAATCACTAAAGGATCACCGGAAAAATGCATCCAGGGTGCATTTAACCGAGCCACACATAATGTTTCACTGAAGGTACAATTTCCTAAAATAAAATTTAAAATAACAAATATTAATTAATAATAATTTTTATTCAGAATTCTTTACCGATTTGGCATTTGGCAATCGAATGGGCATTGACAACTAAACCTACTAAAGCCGTTGATTTATTAAGGGTAAAAAGGTCCATTCAAACTTTTTTTTTTTTTTTAGCTAATTTCATTTTTTTTTTTTAAATAGAAAACTTTGAGCATCCCATCGCAATATTTAGCCAAAGAAGTCAAAACACTCTACCTCGAACTCGTTATTATGATTTTAGGCGTTAAAGAAGCGCGAAAAGTTTACAAAACGTAAAAAAAAATAACAAAATTAAAATTTTTTTATTAAAATTTATTTATGAAATTTCTAAAATTTAATTATTTTCAGAATTCGATGGAATCCGCCGATCCTCGAATCATTTTTCTGGAAAATGTTCGACTGTGAGAAGGCAAAACCCCAACAAGGCATCAAAAATTTGCGTAATATCCTCGAAGACATCATTAGCCACTTTGGTAAAACCAGCATCGGTAAGGAATTAAATTAAAATTTCCATAAATCCAATGAATGACTAATAGAATTATTATTATATATATATTTTTTTTTTTTTTTAGATGTTTGGTTGCGTTACATCAACTTGGAGAATGAGCACCCAGATGGAAACCCGGAAATGGTGTCTACGATCCACTGGCGGGCCATGAAGACATTAGAACCCGCGTTAGAAACAAAATATTTAACCGCTACTACATTAATTAACACGGGAATGATTTACGAATATTAAATCTTTATTGATTTACATTTTTTTCTTGATGAACTACAAGTTTCGCCCATATTTGTTTTTCTAGTGGTTTATTTGACAAATCCGACATTTTGATGCAGATAATTCGATTATTTTCACTTATTCCGCCAATCACCATGCAATAAGCACCTAAAGATGAATTTAAAACGCGAAGAATAAAGTATAGATTCTGAATTCATTCCATTAAAACCACCTTTTTGCAGCCATTCGGTTTTCTTCACGTTTTCCACTCGAATAGTTCCCGTTTCATCCGCTAGGATAATTTCATCTTTACCTTGATTTATCTATAAAAATTAAAAATCAATTAATTTTAACGCGATGCAACACTAAAATGATTCATCTTACATCAGTTACAATGCCTTGTAGCCAAACCAACTCTGTTTTGTCCTTTTTAGTGACTACATTGCCGATAAAAGTCTTTACAGCCGCTAATTTCAATCTGCCGCCATTAACAGCCATTTTTAATGGATGCCATCTAGAGAGTAATCTATAAATTTAAATGTGTTGGTTCAAACTAAAAATTCTTTGACAATTTTTTCTTTCTGCGTAGTGTAATCACAAGTTATATATTTATTTATTTATCTTCATTACATTTGTTTGCATTATTTAGAAATAAATGAATGGAATATCTCCTTTCATATTTTGGCGATAGATGGCAACAGTCATCCGAGAGGAAAAAAACCCCAGATTAAAGATCATCGTCGTCGTCTTCTTCCTCAACTTCGACTTTTTTCTCGACTACGATACTCGTCGCAACTAAATCCGTCAATGCTTGTTTTTGATTCGCGGGAGGTTTAGGAAAATTCGCGAGTCCGAGCGCCGTAAGTCGACCAGTTTTATCGCCGACGAAAAGCGCCTGAAAAACACCGGTAAGAATTATTTTTGAAAAAAAAAGAAAACAAAATAAAACTCACATCTCCGGCCAAATTAAACGACAACATCCTGAATTCCGTCTCCACTTCCATGTCCAATTTGTAAATAGCCACCGGGTCCATTCTAAACATTCATTTAATTCAGTCGGGGGTCAATTGAAAATGAAAGTCTCGTTTCGTACGTGGAAAACGTGAGATCCCACACTTCGACTTCGGACGAGTGAAGCGCGGCAAATATGGTCGAGTTGACGGGCGACCAACAGACACTGAGGACGATCGACGGGGTCGATTGATACAGCACGGCGTTGTTCGTATCGTTGGTCGACCACAACCGAATCGACCAATCGGCGCTGCAGCTGAGGAATAAGTCGTCGACAAATGGCGACCAACACACTTCGTAAATAGGTGCCTAGTAGTATAAAAAAGTATATTCTAGACCGCCATGAAGCTACACTGACGACTAGGGTTTCTCTACGGGTCAAAAAATGGGTTTTTTGGGCGATTTTTTTGAAACATCGAACACCGTTTTTAATTTGGTATATTGTCGAGGTACCGGTTTTGGTTAAATGACTAATACGGTCTAAAATAGTCATTTGGCATCGGGGTAAACTCATTGTACACCGATTTTAGATATTTTGCATTTCCTAAGAACATGACAGTCAGTCGATAAGACTATTACGGCAACTATTTTAAATTGGTTACCGAAAATAATAGAAGAAAAGTTGCTATTTTAACCCTTGTCTGCATTGTCCTATGTGGTCAACTCCGTAATCAGAGTAATGGTACTCCAAAACGAGAGTTTGATCCCAGAAAACAAGTCTAAACAACATTTAGAAAACATTTTTTATAAACATCAAAAATGTTGATTTATGATTTAATATTAGAATGTCATTTTGTTAACATTCAAACATAACATTAGATGTTGATTTAACATTAAATGACTATTGCATATCAACCACCGATAATTCCACTGTTTGATTGCTGTTTCAGAGTGTTGATTTAACATCTAACGGATGTTGTCTACGAACACAACATTCAACAACTGATCAACGTTCAAAAATATTGATTCAACATTGGCTCGTTTCATGGGAAAAATCGACTGTTGATATGCAACATTCGTTTAATGTTAAACCAACATCTTGTTATGTTTGAATAGGTGCGTTCAATTTAATTTCAATTTAGAGAAATTATCTTAGTTGACTTAAACTCATTACATGTGACGTTTTGGACGTCATAGTTATGGCAAATGACTCGCTTAAGGTAATTAATCTCACTTAAGTTGCGTTCAATAGTGCCTGAATAAAATTCTTAAATGTTTAGTTGACTTAAAGTGACAGGATATGATGTATTTGACTTAGTCATATTCATCTAAAACCTCCTACTTTAGATATCTTTACTTAAGATACGAAGTGGGTAACTTAAGTAAAGATGTCTGAAGTAGGAGGTTTTAGAACAAATGGTGCCGATCTAACTCTACAACAGTAGAGTTAGATGCTGTGCAGATGGGTGCGCAATTATAAGACACAACTCGTGTTTCGTGAAACGCTGGAATTGTAGAGTTTCTTAAAACGCACGTGCATGTGTGTTTTTTGGCTTAAACCTAAACGTTTCCGGAAACGACGACACATGTCAGGAAACAAAACGAGGGAAACGACTGAAACATGAAAATGTTTTAGTTCCTGAATGCACCTAATGTTTTTTCTGAATGTTGTTTGGACATTTTCTTGTTTCGTGGGATGTGTGAAAACTGAAAAACTCCATTTTTGAAGTAACAATAGGTACTTTGAAATGGAATTATTATCACTATTTTAAATGTGAGAGTTGGCCATGGGTCAAAATGGAGTAAAATGGAAACTCTCTTTACGAGTGTACTGGTATTTCCAAAAATTAACGTATTTGCTGACGACCGATTTAATTCATACACTGTGTCCTATGTACGTCGCGATGAAGTGATCGCTGTTGGTGCTGGAACATTCGTGAATGCATCCTTCCGCAGTCCCAACCAAATATCTAAAATAAATTCAAATTAATTCAAATTAACTTTTAAAATATTCATACTTTCATACATATTCTCTCTATTGGGATGAAAGGCGATGCAAAAAACCGACGCGTACTTGGCGATGGAAATATCGGCTTTTTTCGACTGCTTTTTATCAGCTTGCAACGTTGTTTGCTTGACCCGCATTAACGCTGTATAAACATTTCAGATTATTCAAATTTCTCTACTCCACCGATTTGATTACTTACTGACAGATTCCATGCCCTTGCGCAGAAACCACTGGCAAATGTGAGCGTCTTCGCACGCCGACAGCAGAAACTCCTTTTTCTCTTCGGCCAATCCCTGAGTCCTTTGGATCCACAGCAGTTTCCAAATTGGACCGATGTGCAGCTCGTTGGCATCCGAGCTATCCATGATCCACGTGTTGCTCTGCTCGCGCACCAGCCCGAGCATGATCGTGCCGTCGTGGAGTCCGACGGCTAGAAGCGCCGGGTTCTTTTTCGAGAAGCTGATGGCCGTCACACCCAGTTTGCACTCGGAGATTCTTTCTGGAAACTGCATAATCGGGGTTTTAGTTCTTTTTCACTTCTTCAGGGTGACTTTTTATTGAGGTACCCGCAGGTTTTTGAGGCTCCAGCAAGCGGCAAAGCCCGGCCGAGTGGACGTGAAGCTCGTGTCGCCGTAACCGATTCCGATTAGATCCTGTAGTAGACAGTATTGCCATTAAACCTTGTTCGGAGCTCCACGAATGACAATTCATCTCATTAAAGCCTGATTCTCATGCATGCGCTAAAATGCTTCGATGCGTAGGAACCCTTATGAAAATGGACGTGCAGCTTTTTGCAGCGTTTGCAGGCAATTTGCCGCAAACATTTCATAATTTTACTACAAACATCTGCATAAAGATAGGTTCTGCAGTTGCAGTATTTACTGTTTGCAAATAAATAGTTGCGTAGGAAGACTTCAGAATTTGCCTGTGCAATATCCCACTAAACAAGAACATGTTTAAACGATGCCGGTTCATTTCGTCGACACCATTTCATCGACACTTTTTCGTCGACGAAACGGTGTGACGAAATGACCCGTTGATGAGATGGGATCGCTGAAATGATTGCCAAAATTTTGAAAAATTTGACGACGAAACGACCTCAAAAAGATGAAAATTAAAGGAAAATAAGTGAAAATAACACATTAAATGTAAACTTATTAAAAATTAAAAATTAAAATTAAAAAATTAAAAATTTTATTTAAAACTACTAGTAATGGCTCTTAAAAGAGCTAGGGTATCCATACCTCGCCGGTTTGACATTATAGTGATAAGGTATTTGTCATTGTTACCGGTGCTTGTGCCATTGTGTTGAATTGTGAATATAATATGTAATGTGAATATATAAGTATACGCGTCGCATAGACGATACGTATCGTCGAAGAAATGACCATTTTTTAATTTTAAAAAAATTAAAAATTCATTTCGTCGACGAAATGAACCGTTGGCGAAATGGGCTATTTCGTCGACGATCGCTGAAATGATCGTCGACGAAATAAGGGAACCCCGTTTAAACAACATTCAGAAAATATTTTTTATAAACATCTGAAATGTCGATTCAATATGAGAATGTATCAACATTTTTTCAACATTCAAACATAACATTAAACATTGATTTTACACTAAACGAATGTTGCATATCAACAACCAATATTTCCACTGTTTGATTGTTGATATGCAATATTCGTTTAATGTTAGATCAACATCTTGTTATGTTTGAATGTTGAAAAAATGTTGATAAAAAAAAAAACATTCTAATATTGAATCAACATTTCTAATGTTTTTTCTGAATGTTGTTTAGACATTTTCTTGTTTCGTGGATACTTGGGGCAAATTTCTGCTGATGTAAGCAGAAAGTCATTTACAGATAAATTATGAAATTGTTGCAAACATATTCTGCCACTTTCAGTTGGCAGAATCGATACTTTCAGTTGCAGAAAACTGCCCACCCGTTCAATGAGGGAATTCTGTTGCGCCACTGGCGTGCAAGCCGTTATCGTATGTGGGGATGAAGTTGAAACAATTCAATTTAGCACGCTGGCTATGCACGTCAGACCAGATGGGGCTTTGCTGCTTTGACGCACGAGTTTTAACGCTTGCATGGAAACTAAACTCCATTTCCAAAACATTGCGAGAAACTCCCATTGGTTGGAGCCTGTTTGCTTGCACATTAATCCAAAAAAACACCAAAAACTACCATATATGGGCATTTTTATGATCGTTTTTGTTCGTTTATGCCCTTTTATGGTCATTTTTCGAATTATTTTTTTAAGTGTATTAAAAAATTGCTGGGAAAAGGCTCTAGCCAATGGGAGCTTCTTGCAATGTTTTGGAAACGGAGTTTAGTCTTTACTGGATAATCGGGTAAAAAATCGATGCAGTTGACTCCATATCCGGCCAATTTGGGTGTGTAAAGCGAAAACAAGTTGAGCAAAGTGTACGCGTTTTTGATCTCCCAATGCGTGACCGACAAGATCCTCTTGATGGTAATGGTTTCCGGAATCTCCGGCGATTCCGGTGATCTTTCCTCTATCGCTTCCTCCTCATCGTAGAGCAGAGAGTCCTCAACTTTTCTCGTCACATAAACCGGTTCATCTAGAAATAAAAAAAAACATTATAAGGATTCATCCCTTATCTAATTTTTTCCCCAACCAAAGACTTGGAGATGCTTGTAAGTGGCCAAGTTCTTCTGGAATAAATTCATGTTGATCATTCTTTCCATGATGAATAAATTTTTTCTCAGTGGTTCGGACTGAACAATGAGCAAAGTGAGGATAAGAAGATTTTTTCTACTTATTGTTATTTAAATCACAAGTGTCTATTTCCACAAATGTAGAAATAGACATCGGCTACTTCCACAAACATTATAATTTGATGGATGGTGCGTCCATCTAATTTCTTTAGGCAGCCCATGCAGTGGCCCCGCCAGAAGCGTAAAAGGCTCATTCACAATGGACGCAAGCGCGTTCACAATGAGCCAAAATTTTCCATGCAAACTGTACGCACGGCGGTTGCATGCGTAGTTTGCATGCAAAAGCTATACTTCAATAATTTGAAATATTGCGACCATAGTTCTGAACTTAATCGCATTTTAAGTCCACTGAGCATGCTCAGTCACTAGGAAGTAGAATGACGTCGCGTCTACTGATGCAAAATGGCTCAACAAGTGATTAGAACGCTGTGATTGACTGGGAGAAATCATAAGAGAATCGTTTTGATTGGCTATGCATCATACGTCACATTTCACGTACGAAAAAGCACGCAATACTTCAAATTATTGAAATATAGCTTTTGCATGCAAACTACGCATGCAACCACACGCAGCCGCCGTGCGTACAGTTTGCATGGAAAATTTTGGCTCATTGTGAACGCGCTTGCGTCCATTGTGAATGAGCGTTTAGAGTGGAGTTGCGCAGCGCAGCGCAGCGACGATACGCGTAAGTGCTGCATGGGAACACTGACCAATGTTTGTGGGAATAGCCAGCCCCTAATGGTCGGGCTATTTTCATAAATTGTGGAAATAGTCAATGTTTACTTCTGTCTATTTCTACAAGTGTTTTGTGGAAATATCCCACGGCCTATTTAAATACTTTGGTTGCATTTGCATCTAGTTGTGTCGTTTTTAGTTCATCATCGGTGCTCGTTCGTGATATTCCCGCAATTGGTGAAACGTGCGGCGAGTCGCCGACCCTTTCACTGGACGACTCGCGAAATATTTCTGCAAATTTTTAAGAAATTAATTCGAAGTTTCTGTAGGGTTTTTTTTTTTTTTACTTTATTATATATTTAATTACCCATAATGCTTTCGAACGAATGCTCCTTTATAAGCAGATCACCCGCATCGCTCAGCTGCGAATTTGTCTCGTCTGCCAAAACAAACGGGTAACAGCAAATTAATTCAATTTGTTTATTTCGACAATCAGTGGCCAATTATTAACCGTCAATTTGGATTACTTGCTCTTGTTCAAGATACGTGTCATACATCAACCAATGATTCACGTCCGAACCAACTTCCTAAAACATAAAAAAACATCAAAAACATCAAAAAAACCAGTAAAAATACCAAAAACATTTTTAAAAAACACCAAAAAAACGGCTAAATAAAAAACATCAAAAAGTCATTAAAAAAACGTCAAAGTCATCAAAAACACCAAAAACACCCAAAAACGCCAAAAAACATCAAAAAGTCACCAAAACACCAAAAACACAGACACATCAAAACAGCCATAAAAAAAACATCAAAAAACATCAAAAATCAAGTAAAAATACCAAAAACACCAAAAGAACAACATCAAAAAACAACAAAAGAACAACATCAAAAAACAACAAAAGAACAACATCAAAAAACCTTCAAGTCGAGCGAAACGGTCTGAATCCCTTTATGTTTCGGCGGCAAAGACAGCGTTTGCATGGGTCGATTCGTAAAAGAATCGCTCGTCTCCTTAATAACGCATGACTAAACCAAAACAAAACAAGAAAAAATGAAATCAAAATAAATAAAAACATAAAAACGGCAAATGCACTTTTCTATACGCTTCATTCCTCTTGAAGACGTATTGCGCCTCCTCCGTCTCCGCTTGGATAACCAGCCCCTCCAATTCAAACAGAAAATTCGTGTCGGTCTCATTGAGCACCACCTGGATCACCGTGTTCGGCGCCAAATTCGACGGAATCAGCGCCTCTTGCGACGTCGGCTCCTCCTGAATCTCCTGCCGTGCCGGATGAAACTAAAAAAAAAAAAAAAAAAAAAAATCAAATTATAACTAAAAAAAATTCTCGAAACAATCGTACAATTCAATACCCGCTGCAGGTGGCGCTTCGTCGTCCATCATCGAGTCTAACAGGGACATGATGGAGGGTCGCTGAACACTCACGAATTTGGATCGACCCGGGAAATCGAGCAAAGTCGACTTTTTCGTGAAAAAAACGGTTAAATTTCGACAAAAAACATTAAATTTCGATAAAAAACGTTAAATTTCGACAAAAAACGTTAAATTTTGACAAAAAAAACGTTAAATTTCGGCAAAAACGTCTAAATTTCGACAAAAACTGTTAAATTTCGTCAAAAAACTGTTAAATTTCGTCAAAAAACTGTTAAATTTCGTCAAAAAAACTGTTAAATTTCGTCAAAAAAACTGTTAAATTTCGTCAAAAAAACTGCTAAATTTCGACAAAAACGGTTAAATTTCGTCAAAAAACTGCTAAATTTTGTCAAAAAACGGTTAATTTCGTCAAAAAACGGTTAATTTCGACAAAAAACGGTTAATTTCGACAAAAAACGGTTAATTTCGACAAAAAACGGTTAATTTCGACAAAAAACTGTTAATTTCGACAAAAAGCGGTTAAATTTCGATAAAACGGTTAAATTTCGACAAAACGGTTAAAATTCGACAAAAACGGTTAAATTTCGTCAAAAAACAAGTAAATTTCGGCAAAAATATATTTTTTTTTACAGGCGTATCCATCGCTCCGATGAGCAAACTCGTCGTTTTGATGGGCACATCGACGAACGACCTTTTTTCGAGGGGCCGAGGGGTCACGTCGACCCCACTTTCATCGAAAACAAGCGGGTGCTAATTAAATACATTAAAACAAAATTTAGTATTAAAAAAGTATTAAAACTATTTTAAAAAAATGTATTTAAGTTTTTCGTATCCCCACTTTAGCATAACTGATTTTCGCTTTGTCATGTCGATTTTCAACCATTTGTTTCGACCCGGTTTTCAGTTTTAACGTGCTCTCAGTCCCAGTGCGCGGCGTCGACGCGACGTGTTGCCCACCGCCGGTGCTCGGTACGAGCGATCCGGTGCTGAAATTGAGAAAAAAACGAATGAGAAATAATTCAAATCATTTTAATCTAACGACTCACCGACTTCTACCGACTGATTTCGCCATTTTTATTCACGATTCTGTCGATTTTCAATGTCTGCCGAACCCATGTGCATTTGTATACATTTCGTTGCCATGATGATAGATCGAGAGTTACTTAGTTTACTATTGGTCCTATTCGAACGACGTCATATTTGGCGCGCTTTTCGAATTTTCAAATTTCGAGCCAATC
Source organism: Strigamia maritima (assembly GCA_000239455.1). Lineage (NCBI taxonomy): Eukaryota > Metazoa > Arthropoda > Chilopoda > Geophilomorpha > Linotaeniidae > Strigamia > Strigamia maritima. The sequence continues at coordinate 16,135 of JH431086.1, forward strand.
GGATTCTCCGTTACATCACCGAGCCTCGTTTTCGACCGTCAGTAGACAAAATGGCGGAGGTGAGTGTTAACGGGACTGAATCCGAGTTGTTTTACGTTTGGATAGTAAAAATTGTCAATGAAGATGATTTTTTTTTTCTTTTAAAATTAACTTAAGCTTCTTATCTCTCAATTTATCCGAAACGATTTAATTCAAATGCGATTTTGACGCGACTGACAGCGATTGAAATTAAGCCTAACTCCCATAGCTTACCATGTAAACTCGGCATCAGACTCGGGCCGCAAAACAATTTAATTTTTTTTTAATAAAAAAAATTTTTTTCTAGCCAAGTGCGAGCGAATCTAGTCCAGGTAAATTATTTTCATTGATTTTTTGGATTTTTTTCACGATGTTTAATTATTTTTTTCAATTTTTTTATTCAGAAACGGACCGCGATTTTGATCCCAGTGCCGAAATGCTCGTTAATGATTTCGACGATGAACGCACTCTGGAGGAAGAAGAGGCGATGGAGAGCGGGGAGGATGTGCAGAATGAATTGGACGAATTGCAAAAAGTTGTCAATTTTGTTTATTTCAAATTCAAATACCGTAAAACGGGGATAACTTTGATCAGTTGAATTTTTTTTGATAATTGCATGAATATTATTGTCAAAATAGATGTTATAACTGATTATAATACTACCTGTGATCAATTATAATTATATTTTGAAAAATTATCCTATTTTTTTGAAGGAAAACATTGGAAAAATTCATTTTTATTTGTTAAAACATTTTTAAAAAGGAAAAGAATGATAAAAGTTAGTTTATGAACAAATTAACTTTATTATTTCACCAAAAACCAGTTATTGATCAAAGTTCCTTCTCCAAGAGGGGTAACTTTGATCTTGGTTTTTGTTTTTTTGTTTTTTTTTTTAAAAAAACAACAAAATTTAGTTTTTTATGTCTAAAACTCATGACGAGGCATCGTTTTGAAGTTGAAAATTGATCAAATTAATCCTGGTTTACGGTAATTAAATTATAAATCGATTAAAACTTTTTTTTTTAGGAAGGAGACATGCCATTAGAGGATTTATTGGCGATTTATGGCGGTTACACGGACGGAAACCAGGCGGATACAATGCAGTCATCGAGTTCTTCGGAAGAGATTTTGAGTAATCAGGATTTGACGTTGGATAAAGATGAAATAGCGAGGGATTTGCTGCCCGATGAAGGGAAATGCACTTCGGTGCACGAATTGTTGGAGAATATGGACACGTCGTCGGTTCCCAATAGTCGATTGTTGCGGTGTAAGTGGGGGGTTGTGGAGGAGTTTGGAAAATTGAGGGTTAATTGGTTTGTTTTTGTTTTTAGCTTCGGTTCCGCATCACCAGAGTGAGACTGAATCGGAGTCGGAGGATGAGGATTATGTTCCTGATGATGATGATTGGAAAAAGGTTGAAAATGGTTACTTTTTTTTTTTTTTTTTTTATTTTT
>JH431088.1:1459-76640 GCA_000239455.1 Strigamia maritima
AGTAAAGTTATGGTACCAAAGTTATAAAAATGGTATAACATGTCTTGTACTAAAGTTATGGTACCAAAGTTATAAAAATGATACCACATACCTAGTACTAAAATAATGAGATGTCATATTGATCCAGATAACACTAAAACCCAGAACTGTTGGTACCATTTTTAACTTTGTGTCATAATTTTAGTATTGGGCAAGTGGTACCATAATTATAGCACTAGGCTTGTAGTATCAAAGATCAAAGGCCATTCTTAATGATACCATTAAAATGCCCGTCCAATACTTCCTATTCAACTGTGTTAACAAAATTTGTTAAAAATATTTAAAAATACATTCGGTTTGCCTTTAAAAGGTCAGTTAAACAGCCCAACAATATGAGTCATGTTAGGTTAGTGATTAAGGCGTTAGACTTTGGATTGTGTTGTTGTAGGTTCAAATCCAGGTAGGATGGAAAAAATTTTCAGATTAACTAAGGCAGGAAATTTAAAAATGTTTAAAAATTAAATTAAAATAAAAAATAAAATAGAAAATAATAATTAGCAGATATTTGATATTAAAATCCCTAATATAGAAAAAGAAAAATTAAAAGTGAATCAAATAGTGTCAGGAATTTGAAGTACATTCTTATTTTTTTTAAATGAAAAGTATATCTCTCATAGGCATAGATAAGATGTAGATGCAATCTAGTAATCTATATCTATGCGAATTTAAAACGTAACCATTTGGTGCTGGCTACGAGCTCGATTCTGCATCGATGCAAGCTGCATCAACATTCCATCAATATACACATATCGATTTTTTTTATTGCATCTACATAGATGCAACGTAGTTGTGCTACATGGGCACAGTGGATCGGATGATATTGTTACATATCGATCTCGATTCCACATTGTCACACACTGCGCTGCACATACTAACAATATTTTTTTGAGCGCTAGACTCCGCCTTCTAGAAAATCATTAAAACTAAAAATAATTTTTTTCTATAATTTTGTTAGTCATATTTATATTTTATGAATAAATAAAATTACATTGCTTGATTTCCAGAAAAATTTTCATGTTATTTATTGTTTTGCTGCTTATTTACACTCCAAAATGTTTAAAACATGGGTTTTCAGATGCTATTTACTGGTGGGCAGACCTCACCATCTAGTGGCAAAAGTGTGCGTAACGACGCCATTTTTTCCCCTGAAAATTGCTTTAAAACGGCCGATTGACCCTGCCTTTTTACTAAAGGTGGTTATGTTAGGACACTCGTGATTGTAATGGCGTCTATCTTGAAGTTGCAGCATGATAATGATAAGTGTAGTTCAATGAAGGGAGATGATTTAAACGAGTTATCAAAGAATAAAAAACGGAAACAAGTTCGCGTTTGGTGTGATGGGTGGTAAGATTTAACTTTAATTGTAGGATACGTTTAGTAAAAATATATTAATGAACACTTTTGCAGTTACGATATGGTTCATTTCGGACATGCGAATTCATTGAGACAGGCCAAAGCATTGGGTGAATTCCTCGTAGTCGGAGTTCACACAGATGGTAATGCTAGTTTGGTATTTATTTCATTCAGAATAAGTGAAGTGATCATTTTTAATCGTAGAAGAAATCGCTAATCATAAAGGCCCACCTGTTTTCACAGAACAAGAGCGGTATAAAATGGTTCGAGCTATCAAATGGGTGGATGAAGTGAGTATCTGTTTTTACTAATAATTATATTTTGTTACCAGTTAATTCAAATGAGCTGGACATAAGTAAACCTAAAGTATTTTTTTTCGCACTCGAAAAAATATTTTATGTTTATGTTTAGGATATTATAAAATCTTGTACAATTAGTAAATTATTTAAAAAATTGCAGTTTGCTGATTGCTCACACTTTATATCAAATTATAAGTATTAAATAACTGTTTGAGATAGGGTAGAATGCTGAAGTAAATTCGATATCAAGAACTGGATAACAATTTCTGCCTGTGTTGATTTCAATTCGATTTCGAGAACTCGATATCGATTTTTGAAGTAAACTATTTATACCAATGCATTGGTTTAGTCATTCACTCTAGGACCCAACCCAGGTAACATGAATTTCGAAACTATATCGATGCGATATCGATATTCTGGCTGATATCGATATTAATTCGATATAGATTATAGATATTGATATCGAATTTCAAAAGATAACTGGCTGATATCGATATTGAGGTCTCGGTATCGATATTGAGGTCTCGATATCGATAACACATCCAGGATGTATGGCTTAATTCATCAAGAATTCTGGTCATAATGATTTTTTAAAAATTTTGATATGTAAATAAATAAACTTTGACATTACCGCACTTTATTTAAACTTTATATAAACCAGACTTTTTTTTGATTTACTTTTCGCTATAAACTTTATCAAATTGATTAAATTCGATATCAAGAACTGGATAACAATTTCTGCCTGTGTTGATTTCAATTCGATTTCGAGAACTCGATATCGATTTTTGAAGTAAATCGATATTGAAGTAAATTCGATATCAAGAACTCGATAACCATTTCTGCCTGTGTTGATTTTAATTCGATTTCGAGAACTGGATATCGATTTCTGCTCTTGTTGTTTACTGGAATTCGATATCGAATTCCAACAGTAAACTCTGGCAGAAATCGATATCTGTAATGTTTATGGAATCGAAGTGAAATCGATATCGAGAACGCGATATCGATATTGATTTCACTTCGATTCCAGAATTCTTGATGAATTAAGCCATATATCCTGGATGTGTTAGAGATATGTAAAACATCTTGGAGTATCATTGGATTTGGAATAAAATTCTGGTCATAATGATTTTTTGAAAATTTTGATTGTTGACAACCATTACCTAGCTCCATTATGACTTTTTTGAGGGCTTCACAGACTCATACATCCAATTGAGAAAAGTTGCCCAAGAAATTGAACTTTCTAGATAAGTTTAATTTTTAATTTTATCTTCAACAGTTCTCGAAATATTGTCAAAATTGCAAAAACCTGATTTTGGTGGTTTTAAATTTTTTTCTCTGTAACTACTTAATCAATCTTCAAAAATTTTACACGAAATGATAACTCTACCTTTCCTATAAATCCTCTTAAAACCTTCTGTCTGTCAGTATTGCAGCTTTTAAGAAATTTTCATTTTCTGATTTTAAAAAAGTATCTGTTTTCATTTTTTGGCAAGGAGGTGTGTATGAAAACATTATTCACACAGGCTTTATAAAATTGGCCACGAGATTTTACTGAACCATTTCTATGGTTTTTAATGAAGTCTATATATACAGTGGGTCGTATGAATAAAGTGAAGTTTATGCTTTTACTTCATAATTTTGGAGCAAATACTCTTATTCTTAATAATAAAATTTTAAGTAAATGCTTTGACTTTGAAGCAAGATAGTATTTACTTCATGCTAGTAGTTTTTACTTTAATTAAAAGCATTTACTTTTTTTTCTTAAATTTTGTATGAATAAACAAAAGGAAATGCTCTTATTTTTAGCAAATGCTTCAAAAATTTGAAGTAAGTTCCCGAGTATACTTCAGTCTCTTACTACAGCCATGGCCCTGCAATTTAATCATGTTTTCAAGGCCAAAAAGCACTACAAATCCACACTGAAAATTGAGATGAGACTACCGTGAATTATGCAGGTTTAACGGTGAAAATGTGGAATGGATTACAAATTATTTTCTCAGTGCTTCTTTGGAAATCATGAAGAAAAAGCATAGACTTCACTTTATTCATATGTCTCAATAAAGCAGGAAAATTAATAATAGAAATGTGAAGCAAAACCTTCACTAAAAAGAACTTTTGCTACTGAGTGAAAGCAAATGTTTATTCGTATGAAATTGAGCATTTGCTAGTTGCTTCTACTTAAAGCAAATGTTTTAACTTTAACTTTTTGCTTTAAGTAAATCCTACATTTTTATTCATATGACCCCGTGTGATGATGGGATGCTATGCAGCACGCAAAAAAATATACCGCAAAAAAATTTACCGCAAAAAAAAGAAACGCAAAAGTTTTTATTTTTTTGCGTTTCTTTTAAACCGGCGGTATAAAACGCAAAAAAAATAATTTAATTTAATAATAATAATAAATAATTAAAATAAAAATGTTAGTATTGGCAGTGCAGTGGATGAGGAAACATAGGAAACAGTAGACCAAAACTAAAATGCAAGACACTTTTATTTACCTGTCTGCTCAGGCCCAAAGCGAACAAGCATTACAAAAAGTGAGCACCAGATGGCGCTCCAATACACTACATACATAACAAGGCAATAAAACAATCTAAAGTACATGAACATGGTCCGCCCATCATACCAGGGCGTCACGGTGGTGAGTTACGGTACTATATATATATATAAACAACTAAAACCAACACGGTCCCTAGAGTACTGCAACTTTACAACCAAAATACACAGAAATACAATAATGCCGAATACAAGACAATAGATAACATATGACATACCACACACACTATACAAAATATCATAAAGCACATCCAATAATTCACATTAAAGAAATAAAAAACAATAAAAATCGTAAAAACAACAAGTCAAAACTTATACAAAACAAAAAGATATATGTATGAAAATCCCGTATAAGCCCCCGTATAATCTGACAACCACTAACCCACAAAACGAAAGTAAACCAGTAAGGTAGTGGGCTCATCGTGCCGAACCTTTGCCAAGTGAATATCATGCGTGTTCTCATGCCCGCGTTCACTTATAACTGACACTCTTTCGAGCCCCTCTTTCGGCAAACTAGTAACAGATGTTAAGGCGAACAATGTTACTAATGTGGTAACGAGGCAAAGACATAACCCTGGCATACAGAATCCCAAAAGAATAATAAAACCTACTAAAGAAAATTCTTAAACAACCAAAACCAAAATTTCAATTCAAACAACCTAAGATACGACGACCAAGCGATAAAAACAACCCAATCAATCCCAAAGACATTCATTCAAAACGCCAAATGTCCCACAATCAGGATCAACAAAAAGAACAGATTCACAATCCGAAACGCCCTCAATCTCGGGTACAAGCACACCAGATAAAATCTCAGAAGACAAAGGCAAACGAAACTTAACGCCATCCATCATCTGAAACATCTCAGTAGTACACCCTCCACACCGATGTCCGACCTTATGAAATCGATGGACAAAATTTCAATAAACGATTCGGTCTCGGAATGCGACTCTAAATCTTCAACACGCTTATGAACATTATCCACCTCAATCACCAATTCTATATCAATCTCAGATTTCATAGAGACTTCAGATGGACTTTGATTATCAAAGTCAGGATCCAAATCATGAAAAACCTGTCTAGCCTGATCAACACCAGAAAAACTAATCGGCCCCCATTATTACAAGTTGTAATTGTCTCCTCTGTCCGAATAGAAGATAATCCACTCGCCAGACAACCCAAGCTGTCGCACAAAGGAAATTGATCCAGCGCCAGATGTTCCGGCACTTCCAAAACAATATCAGCAGATGATGATATTTGATCATCACAATTATCCGCATCATCAAGTCGCTTACAACAAGAATCATCTGCTGTGGCAATATCTTCACCAAAAGTATCCATCACCGAAAAAACAAATAAACCAGTTTCAAAAGTAACTCTCTCAGATGTACAGAATTCAAAGATATCTTTCTCAAACTCAAAAACAATATCAATTTCTGGTAAATAGTAACAAACACAACCCGCAGCATTCAAATACTTCACACTGCGATAAGAGTCCAAATTCCTGCACTCTGTTGCCTCATACGAACACAAAGCAGGCAACGTCAACTCTTCAGATGAAATTATATCTCCAGACAAAGACAATCCCAGATGGAATCAAAACCCCAGAATCATTATCAGAAATTAGGCCCAGCACACAATCACTGCTAAACTCACTGTTAAACCCAGATGTACTACCATTACTTTTATTAATTTTTCTCCGATCAATAAAATCTATATCGCATGCCTTCTCAACCAAATCCGATAGTTCCACAAAATGATCCCCTGGTTCAACATTTGTGGGTAACCGACTCTCAACTCCCGAAGACAAACCATCATAAAGAATTGATGAATTCACAGCACTCATTGGCATTTGCTCATCGCCATCAGCAAATGGCACCTTGACATCATCGGCCCCCAAACTGGACAACCCTTGATGCACCAACAAACTCAGACTATCAGACATCAAGTTCGGCCTCCCATTTAGAGAACTTCCATCAATGAAACCATCCACACAAACCGGTTTAATGTCAACAGACACATCCTTAGCGGAAACAGAAAGAGATACATCCTCATGCTGTAAGAAACGATCCTCACCAGTGCTAGATTCACACAATACTCCATCCGTAGTCCCAACAACTTCAAGCACCTTTTCAATCTCAAAACCAGGTATAGTAACTGGATTATCTGACAATTGACACAACTCAGAACCAAAACAATAACGACCTTCGCGCTTAAAAGCCATGAAAACCATCTTCCAATTAGAGGTATAGAATGTCATTATCCCCGATTGACATACATAACTAAATCCAGAATCATCCAATCGTGGTCCCGACAATAAATTATACGGAGCCTCAGGACAATAAAGAACATTATTTAAAGTTAGCTTCCACAACTTTCCATTCCAAAGTCGATATCGCAGAACAATGCATCCAATTCCCTTTACAAGAACTGGGTGCTCCACACCAGTCAGATGAACATCCCCACAAACATTCGTGAACGCTGAAAACATCTCTCTATTATGACATACATGATGTGTCATTGTCACATGAAAGATCCATTCATCGGCTCGGGCAATACACCAATGTCATATGGCACATTTAATCGTCTCAACAAGTTTGGTCGTCTACGATCCTCAAATCTATGAATAGCTTCAAGAATTGGTTGAAACTCAACAAGCAAGCCCGAAATGCCTTCGTATTGGGACATGCTTAAAATCCCTTAAAGTTAACAACAAACAATAAATACTGGAACCAGAGAACTATGAAATTAGATGTTTAAAACCAAATCTCACAAATCTCCCCCATAAACATTTAATTTTCAACCAATAAGCTTCGACCAATTCAAACAAATAAACAGATTGCCAATTATCTATCAAAATTTAAATAAATTAATCCTCCAATTATAACTCAAAATTTGTAAACCAAATCCTTTGGAACCAATAAATTGGAAATAAAAATTAATCAAACACACTAATAATAAATTTACCAGATTAAACAACAACTAATTGCTCAATTCTTCCGTAATATCAAATTCAAAATAAAGCCAATAAATTAATTAATTAAATCTCAACCAAAACAAAACTTTAGTTATCAAGTTAAGATATCATGAAGTACTAACTGCTGACAATATTCCAAAATAAAACAATAATCTCCAAAACAAAATTTCAAAGAAAAATTAAGTCTAGAACAAATCAATTCTCTCCAAATAATTAAATGAAATGAAAATTAATCAATAATTCTCTAATCAAAACTTAAATAACATCAAAAATTAAATTAAAGTACACAACTTAACTTATATAAATCAAGATACTACCTAATTTACTGCACAAGAAAAATACTCAAATCCAAAATCCAAATCAACAACTCAAATCCAGACCAAAGTGCCTCATGCAAAAAAAATTCAAAATTTCAAATTAATTTAAAAAACTTAAACTTTACACCAAAATTGCAGACAAGAATGAAAATTTCCAAACTGTAAATACTGAACGGTAGCAATTCCCAAATACGAATTATAGTAATATAATGAATTATTAAAGATGGTTATATTCAGCAACCACAATTAAATTGCATAAAACAATTCAAGATGTATAATAAACAACCAATAACATTCCAAACTCGTCTCAGTATAAACAATTCAACCAACTAATCCTGTCTGTCACCTACATCCTAATTATTAGAAACTTAAACAAAAATCCAAATTAATTTAAACTCCCAAAACTTAAGACCTTTCGAAATCACAATTCTTAATTCTTAATTCTACCTTAAGAAAAACCAAACTTATTTAATTAAATTAATAAAACTTAATTTTCCAAAATTTGAGTCAAGATAAATCCCAACTCTAAATTATGACTAAATCAAACAACAATAATGGAAATGATCGTCAGTAACAATCAAATCTAAACACAATATCTTGATGATAACTTTAAAAAAAATTAAACCAATCTTGGGAAATAATTACATAACTTTCTTAAACGATCTAATCTCTATAATGCCAATCAGCCAGTACCAAACAAGATCTAACCTTAACTAAACGTAAATAAATTAAATCCAAAATATTTCGAAATAAATCGGAAGACCAAAAATCCTACACAAGCTAGCCTATTTTATCCAAACACTTGTTTTTGTTCAGATTTAGTCTAAGCGATCCCTGGGCGTCATTACCCTCTAGTTCCGAGACGGCAATTAAGAAGGACCCCCAGTTAATCAACAGTAACTAATCCTACTGCCCCCTTTTTCTAATTATAAATATTCAAGGTATCTCAACAAAACAAGCTTATCAAGCCGTACAGCAGACACTCAAAATACTTCAGAAATAAACAAAAATTACAAAATATTCAAATCTACATCTTTACAAAATAAAAACTGACGGTATCTAATCCTCAACAATCAAGTCAGAAAATTCGCCAACAATAAGATCGCTAATAAGTGATAATGATTAATGATAATGAACTCGGTAATTAATTTTCCAAAAAAAAATTTAAATCTGAAAACACTAAATTAAAATTCAGATTAAATCATTTAAAGACACTTTACTTTCACTCAGACTAAGTTCAAATTCCTTCAAATCAAACAAAATTAAATTTCTTTGAGTTACTAAAAGACAAATCATTCAAAATTTCTTAAACAACTTATCTATTATTCTATGATCACCTTGATCATTTCAATCTCTTATAGTCAAAACATTAATTATACTAAATTAAAAAGGAATAAACTCTAAATCAAATTCAAAGTTTTTGCAAATAAAATTATTTGCTAATTACTGACAATCAATAAATAAATCAAATAATCAAATAATGCTCAAATTAAGTTGAATCTCGACTATAAAGATAGCCGAGAGTACGTTACTTGACTCGATGCAATGAGCCAAGATTAGTAAAACGATTACCGTACCAATGATTAGTAACAGTTTAACAAGTAATTTCGAAACTTAAAACTAAATAAATTGAAAAAAATGATGTCATCATGGGCAGGAATCAGTCCAAATAAACGGTAGATAACGTCAAAGATTAATGAAAATCTTAAAAAATCGCTGAAAATCTTGACATCCGACGATGGGTATCGATTATCCAAAATCTGCTTGTCCATTAAATGTTGTTCTTCACTAAATACGAATGTACTCGTATATCTTTTGCCTAGGAGGCTTTCGATCCAGAAAAGAATTCCTAAAGAAACTGTAATTACAAAACATAAAATAAATCGTGCTCAAAAATTCAAAAATTTCACAAAAAAACAAAAATTCAAACACAATTAAATATACGGACAAAATACACTTGCTTTGTTTTTTAATTTGCTTCACAAACAATATCTGAATTAATTATTCTCAATAATTAAGCAAATTACTCCAATTTGCCAACAAAACAAAACAAAAATAAATTTTTAGGATTGTTCGAAACAATCAAAAATTATTTTCTAACATATATTCTAACAAAAGATTCTCAAAATTGTTGAATATAGCTGATACAATTCCTACTCGAATTGCTATTGGACAAATTTCGCAAATTAATCCTTATATAAAATGAAATTAAATAATATTTCTTCAAAAAAATATTTACGGTCAAATAATTCGCAATTATCACACATAACATATAAATTTGACATAAATAAATTCAATAGACACTTTGGCATCAATCCTGCTCGATGATATGCCAAATTTACAAATATTCTTCCAAAAATAAATGTAAACACAATTTTCCGCCAAAAAAAACCAAAATCCAAACATATGCACATGTAAAAACTTCAAATGATGCGATACCCGCTGCCACAGTTAACACCTGCTAGGAAAAACATTCACAACATTTTATCCTGCACTCTGATGTCTTCTTAGCTGCAAACAGTTGAAAACGCTTGAAAATCCTCTTCTTTTCGCACTCGGATCCGATCTCAGCTTGTTTCTTACTCAAAATTGCTTCAAAACATGTTGCATTCCACTTGGCTGCAGCACAAACTTTATACAACAAGATGATAGCAATAAATTTGATCCGAAAATTGCCAAAACGATCCAAACTCAACAGAATACAATCAGATAACTCAAATCGACCTGGGCGCCAGCATCTTGAATTGTTGTCATGTCAAGCTACTCTAGGTGAAAAATGGGCGCCATCTTGTCCAATTTCGTATTCATAACTACAAAATATTACAAAATAGCATAAAACTCACGAAATTTTATCCCAAAATTCGGTCCAAACTGCTCCTGATCCATCCTCGCTCGTAACAAAGGCCCATAACCAATGTTAGTTAGTATTGGCAGTGCAGTGGATGAGGAAATGCAGGAAACAGTAGACCAAAACTAAAATGCAAGACACTTTTATTTACCTGTCTGCTCAGGCCCAAAGCAAACAAGCAAGTGAGCATTACAAAAAGTGAGCACCAGATGGCGCTCCAATACACTACATATATAACAAGACAATAAGACAACCTAAAGTACATGAACATAGTCCGCCCATCATACCAGGGCGCCCCGGTGATGAGTTACGGTACTATATATATATAAACAACTAAAACCAACAAAAAATTTAATTAATTAATAAAATAATAAATAATAAAATACCGCAAATTTGATTATTTCGGTTTGCGTTTCAGTTCCGTCAGTCGGAACAGAAATGCAAACGTTTTTGATTTTCGTACCGTATAACTAAATCACAAAACTAAACCTACTATTAATTTTAAATTATCAATCCTGCACAATGGAAACAATGGAAATCGCTGGCAGGAAGAAAGGATGTTCAGTAAGAACATTTACAGGAATTGAAGATTGAATTTGATTTTCTATAATAAAATTTTTGTGCTATTTTATTTTTTTATTTTTTTTGTGTTTCTTTTTTTCCCATTATTATTTAATTATTATTTAATTAATTTTTAATTTTTGCGTTTTTTTTTTGCGTTTTTTTTTGCGTTTTATTATTTGCGTTTCATTTAAACATGCGGTATGAAATGCAAAAAAAGTAATTAAATTGAAAATAAAACTTTTGCGTTTTTTTTGCGGTAAATTTTTTTGCGGTATTTTTTTGCGCGCTTGCCCCCTGTGATGATTTGAATTAAAATTTTCAAGTTTTGGTTTTATTGTATTAAAAGAAAGATACATGTATATCAAATTGATATAGATTTGAAATCGTCCATTCGATATCACGATATCGAAACTATATCTATTTTTATCGATGAGATATTGAATTCATTATGGTTTTACAATCGAATGGTCATTGAGAATATAAAGAATTGATATTGATTTCGATATTGAAATTTTCTCGAATTTGATAAGAATTTCGAATAAGAAGAATATTTTGATAAGAACTTAGATATCAAATTCTTATCAAATTTGAGAGAATTTCAATATCGAAATCGATATAAATTTTTTATATTCTTGATGACCATCCGATTGTGAAACCATAATGAATTCGATATTGATTTGACATATTTTTGCTACCTGGGAATATACTGCGTCTTAGATTCACTGTAAACCTAAATTTGTATTCACCAAATCCAATGTTTCTTACCAATAATCATTGGGCATTCTCATAAGAGCAATTTTTTTAAAAAAGGTTTACTAGTTTTAATGGGTTTACGACATCACAGTTTTTATTGTTCCATTAGATCAAGCATCATTTAAAACCCCTAAAAGAAATCCACAAAAATGTTTAAAAATTTTTGTTATATCTAAATTTACTTACGACATCAACAAAGTGAGCATCAGAAAAAACGCGAGAAAAAAGCGGGACCGATTTGATAATGCATGAGATTTGTTTCGTCACACAGGGTATCCAAAATAAAAATGGCTGACAACAATGAAACAGCCAGGAAAGCAGTGCTGATGATTCTGAATTGTAATTTCCCTTTAATTTATTTGAAATTTTAATTGTACTAAATAAAGTGGACCTGTTTAATTTACACATTTTTTTGCTATATTCAGTTTTAAAAATTGGATTTCGGGGTTTTCAGATTTAAGAATTCGTTATCTGGAATCCAGGATTCCGTGCATCCCTCATTGGTATTCTCTGGTATTCTCCATGTTATGCATTGGTCTGGCTCTTTCATATTGTCGTCTGCTTGTTTTCGCAATTCAATATTGGGCTTAAACCCTTTACAAAAATGTCTAAAAAAGATGTTTGATCCAATGAACCTATAAATAACTGAATTAGCTAATTATAACGGTCTATTTGTTTTTCCATGTATTATTTACAAGTAGTTTTTAATTTGGTTAATTGATGTTTATTTTTAATTAGGTTGTAGAAGGCGCGCCATATGTAACAAGTGTTGAGACCTTAGACAAATACAACTGTGATTTTTGTGTGCACGGTGGTGAGTTTTATTGCATTAATACATAGGATGACTAAGAAATGGGTGTCAGGATTCTGTTTGTGATGGTGATTGGTCGTGCCGTTTACTCTTTTGAATAAGTGTTTAAGTATGCAAATTTATGCCATATTCTGGCAATGAAATCAAATGTTTAATATTGAAAAAAATGAAACCATGTTTCGCATCACTTTAGATGATATTACCATGACTTCCAATGGCCTGGATACATATCACAAAGTGAAATCTGCAGGAAAATATAAGTAAGTGCAGATTGTAGTCTGTTTTCTTGCTCATCCTTGTTTAATGCTAAATATTTATTTTATTAAATTTTATTTAATTTTTATTATTTTGCTTTTCTTTGTCATCATGTTTTTATTTGCTTTTTTTGAACCTTGTGCAAATGAATTGAGTTTTGTTAATTTTGCTTTTATATTTTTTAGACTTATTTTCTTGTTTATATACAATTATTAAAATAATCTGATTACAGCATAATAATTGTACCCACAATTGATGGTATTATTTCTCCAAAACTATGCTTAAATATCCTAATTTCACAATACAGGGCTTTTCACTGTTAACACTGTTTACACTAGGATGGTTGTAACAAACTAAATTATTTTAAACAATTGGGTCTGATGGTTATAAGTAAGGGTAAAAATAAAATTCTTCATAGCAAATTTATTTTTAAGATGTAAAAACCAGGCAAAAGTTCCCAATTATAAATGAATTAAAATTAAAGTTTTTAATTTTTTTATCACTTGTTATAGAGATACATCCTTTTACCAAATTATTCCAGTGCTTTTGACCTTTAAAGATCTCATCAGCAGACCCATCGGATTGGACACTATGAACAGAGACTGCTGACTGGAATCAAAGTTAACTAAATATACTGTAAACAGAAAAAACGCCCTTAGTATTCAGTTAATGTTAGTGTACATGGTTAATTGGACACAGTAATGTCGTGTTCATTTATTATAATTATAATTAGTAGTCATTTTGAAAACTAAACTTTATTTAACAATTCGTGCACAAAACTTCCATTGGTTGATGACCTATGCATTGTACTGAAAATATATATTGTGATATCTTATTTTAATCCTCTAGTTGAGTTGAGTTGAAAAATCATTGCTTTAGAGTCCAAAAATGTGCGTGCCATTGTTGGCACGAATTTGTGCACGAATTTTTAGTCAGAGTTTAGAGAAAATTCAAAAAATCAAAACGGGGAACTCCTAAACTAACCTGTCATGCATTTCTGCATATTTATCATTTTGAGTTCTGGACTGGGTTAGGCCTGGGTTTGACGTGGTGGAAGCGGAACGTCACTCAGAGCATCACAATTGCATTTTTGGAATTTTTGATTTTTTGATGGGAAATCCGGAACCGCCTTGCCGCACCAAGTGGCCCAATTGCTGCCGGACTTTGACGCGATTCCCGGTGAAAATAAAGTCGGCTCGAAAAAATTGTTTCAGGTATCTGGGTGTTGTGGAACGTGTTTGGGGTGTCTTCACGAGTAACTGACGTTAATTGTAGCGGTAAAGCTTCTCGCATTGGGCCTGAGCATCAAATTGACAGTCATAGAGTGATTTGGAGAAGGTTGCGGCCCGGTGCTTTACTGCGCTGCTGAGTATGGTCTCCTGTGGAATTCCTGTCGTCTCCGGTGCGTAATGTGGCTGCAAACAACGTCTGATAGTGCCAGTTCGGTAAAATGTCAGAAATCGAGAAAACTGACAAATTGTGGATTCAGGTAGTTGGAAAACATAACAACACCTTTATTCGCCTCCATCTTGGATTGCAGGTATACAACTAAAAAGCGAGAATTCCAGAACTTGTTCATGACAAAACATGAAACATTTATTGGATCTCAACTTGGAATTAAACTGTGTCACAAAGTGAGATCCCAGCAACATGCACATGTTAACATCATACTCATACATTGAGATGAAGTGAGTATGATGACAAACAAAGTACCTAAGGCTATGTACATCAACTAAACACAAAGAAATGAGCGCAATAGTAATCAATTAGAATAAATTGATTGTTGTATTATATATTATGATCATTATCTCAGATAATTATTTATAAAGAGAATCAGCATTACAACAGGGGAAATTGTAACAAATAAAATATAAAACACATGTATTTTAATGTTTAATAATACTCCACACTAAGACACAACAATATACACATTAAGACTTGTGCAAAGTAAACTTACTAAAAGAGTACAAGTAAACATACAAATTTTACATTACTTTGCACAACATATATAGTATCTCTATACAGTATGTCCCAGAACCAACGTCCAATTTTTTTTTTTTTTTTTTTTTTTTTTATATATATGTTTGTGTTTGCGTGGGTATTTACGCACAAATCACATACAAAAAAATTTAAAAACTTTCAAAAAAAAATCAAAAATTCAAAAATCTCAAAACACTTATGTAACTGATAAAACGGTAGCAAAGAAAATTTTAAAAGCAAAAATAAAAAATTTTATGAAAAAACATAAATAGCAGTGTATTGTGATTGTTTAAAATTTGAAGATAAATCACTGATGGCTGGATTCATTTTTTGTTGGGGTGTTTTAAAATTTTATGCAAATTACATTTCAATGTAATTTACAAATTTATTCTAAAACATGGCACCACATACATTTACAAATGAAATTTTTGTTGAATTGCTTTTGTCAAATACCATAACAGAATCAGTTCCATTTATCCATATTGACACATCAAGGCTACTGAGTGCATCATGCACTACACACTTCACAATTTAGCTCAGTATCAGCTGTATAAAACTTCAATGCATATCATCTCATCAGTTTAATAATTTACAATTACGATTTATGATACGCTTAGTTTCAAAATAAAATTTTACTACCAGGTTGTAAAATTTTATTTTGAAACTAAGCATTTCATAAATTGCCTTTAAAATAAAAAATTTCTAAGATTAATACGTGCCATTACTTTTAAATATTAAGATTAAATATTAAATATAAACAAATAAGACAATTATACAGACACATCTGATAAATTATATATGATGTCTTTCGTTGCTTCAATGCAACATCTTCAGCTATACTCAACCTTTATAAAAAAAAATTTAATAAATAGACATGTTCACAAAACGTTTTTAGAACATCTACAAAACGTTTTTGGAACATCTACAAAACGTTTTTAGAATGTTTCCTGAACGTTTTTAGAATGTTTTCTGAACGTTTTTAGAATGTTTTCTGAACGTTTTTAGAATGTTTTCTGAACGTTTTTAGAATGTTTTTTGAACATTTTTAGAATGTTTTCTAAACGTTTTTAGAATGTTTCTGAATGTTGTTTGGATGTTTTCTGAACGTTTCAGAATGTTATCTGATTGCGTTTATCTTCTGGCAGAAGGTTTGGACTTCCTTTGAGTAACATTAGCAGAAATATCAAGATTTTTCTGTTTCTCAATGGCATTAACCATCCATTCTGCTCTTTTTAATCCAACATTTCCATTCATATAGGTACCTTGATTTGCACTTATAGCAATGAAATATGCTTCTAATATTTCTCTTTCTAATTTTCTATTTTCTTCAATAATTATGTCTCAATCTATCATATGTTCTTTGGTCTTAAAGAAATGCTGGTACATAACATTTTTATCCACAACAGCCTTTATATGTTCTTTGATACGGATGTTGAGATCTCCTGCAGTTTGGCCAATATATATCTTATCACAGCTTTTGCATGGGATTTGAAACACACCATCCCCTGGCTCATTTCCTGTTTCTGGTCTTGATTGTGTAAACGTTTGGGAAATGTTTGGAGAGATGCAGGACGCAAGCAGCGAGGTTTTTATAGTCAACAACCAATTAAAAGTCTAGACTAATTAAGATCAGTTTATGATACTTTTTAGATGTATCTAAGTCTTGTTTTAGTTCAATAAAATCATCCTAAGTTTAAATTTTGCTTAGTTTCAATGCGATAGAAAGATTTAGTTTACATCAGAAGTGGAATGAACAGCGTGTGACTTGTGGCAAGAAAAGCAGAAAAACCAATGGGACCGTCCAAAAGCGAGAAATTTTGACGAAATTCGATAAGAGCTAGATTTGAACATAACTAAACAAACAGTTGAGATGGTCGCA
The DNA here is from genome assembly GCA_000239455.1 of Strigamia maritima. NCBI lineage: Eukaryota > Metazoa > Arthropoda > Chilopoda > Geophilomorpha > Linotaeniidae > Strigamia > Strigamia maritima. Next base: position 18,091 of record JH431088.1, read on the forward strand.
CCGACGGTTTTGGCGATGATAAATGATGGAATTGTACCAGAATTTAAGGATCTTAGGATACAGTTCTTCGAATTCCTGAATTGAGAATTGAAATGAAAAAATTTGGATTTTCAACGTTCAGGAAAACGAAAAGACATAAAGTAGCCAAACTTTGGTACGAGTTGGGAAAAAAAGCGGGCCTACCAGGTTTCGAAGAAGAGGAAGATGAGGTGGAGGAAGAAGACGATACGAAAAAGCATGTGCTAAAATTTTTCGAAATTATGGATCAGTGGAAATTAAAAAAATCAAAAAACAGGAGATACCGAACATGCCGCAGAAGGTAGACAAAAATGTAGAGGCAGGAATCGAAAATGATTTGGCGGGTATTGAAAACAATAAGGCGGGTGGTGAAAGCGACAAAATGTGTACGGTTGACAAGAATGGAATTAATGAATAAACAGAAAGTAGTAACAATATAAACAATGAGGTGTGTATGGTTGACAAATGTACAAACAGCGAGAAAATGGATAATAAATTTGACGAAATTAAAGAGAAAATCGACGATAAATTTGACAAAATTAGCGAGGAAGTTTGTGTAACAATTGATAAAACATGTGCGATAGTGATGGGCAATGAAACAACAAAAATGTAGAGAGTTAAGGCGCAGCAGAATGATACTTAAATCAGTTTTGAGGATGGTTTGTTTGTGTTAAATTCGTAATATTGAATTTAAGTCTTCTAGTGAGAATTTATGAAAACTAAATAAATATATGAATTGTATAACAGTTACCAAGCAACACACAACATGTAATAAAACCGATCGAGTAGCTACATATCAAAAAAGACTCTTTATTTGAACATTTGATTTATATCAAAATCTGACAAGTTGGCGACAAGCATTTGAGTGATACGAAATTACACACATTGGCCTTAGTTGGATGGAAATTTCAAAACTGCTTTGGATTTAAACAAGGTTTGATTGTGAAACATCAAAACATTGAATAGCGATAGATAAGCCTGACATATAAGTCTGCATTGTTCGAAAATGAGTAAATCAGACGAAGCCCTTAAACTTCCAGCACCATCAACTGCTTTATCAGCGGTATCAACTGCACAACTAGTGGAGGCAATAACAGCATTGGTGCGAACTCAACAAGAAAGGCCTGTTTATCATCTTGGAAACATACCGCCATACACGGGTCGCTCTGAAGAAGCATGGTCACAGTATAAGCAACAATTTGAAGATTTCTGCATTTTGTAAAAAGTAAAAGATACAGAAAAGAAACAACTATTTACAACAGTTGCAGGAACGGATGTGTATACTTTGGCAAGAGATCTGGTTCATCCAGACGCGCTACAAGATGTCAGCTATGAAACAATTTTGAAGCTAACTGAACATTATCAAGCGATATCTCGTCCACATGTTCAAAAATACAAGTTGACAAATGTCAAGCGACAACCAGGGGACACAATAGTAAAGTTCTTGGCAGATCTCAAAGCACAAGCAAGGTTATGTAAATTCCCGACCAAGGATGTTAATGACGATGCCATTTTGACACAGTTTATTAGTGGAATAAATAATGATAAATTGCGACTAAGATTATTAGAGGAAGACCAATTGAGATTGGGTGATGCACTTAAATTAGCACAAGTGGCCGAGGCCACTGCTCATGGACAGTTGGCATATAAACGACAAGATCCATCATTGGTAGATCGATTGGTTGAACCAGGGACATTGCAATGGACTGCGTCGGCAGAATTATTCCGTCCGGAGAAAGAAGTATGCAACCAACGGGTGGGCGTGGAAGTTTTATGAGAAATAGAAATTTATCTAGACCAGGCATCCGGTTTGGAGGAAACTTCAATAACCAGAGATGTGTGACCGCATGTACTATTGATCAATTGGCCGGAAAATGTAAACGATGCGGCTCAGATCATAAAGGCCTCGAGTGTTCTTTCACAAATAGTAGGTGCTACAAATGTGGATTGATTGGACACATAGCTAGAGTTTCTCTTAAGACTAACAATGAACAGAACATGAGTTTTCAAAATCGGATAGCTACTAATGTTGGCGGATTCACTCAGAGAAGAGTTCCAGTTAACTGGATAATAGGACAGAACAACGATAACTGGATACAACAACAACAGCATCAACAGCAACAACAGCATCAACAACAACAACAGCTTCAACAACAGCAACAGTATCCACAACAGCAGCACCAGCAGTTACAACATCAACAACAGCAGCCTCAACAGAGTCAGCAATTAGAGCCTAACAAGCAGCAGCAGCCAGAGCCTGAAGATTATTATGCATTTGTTCTGGATCAAGCAATTCAGCGTAATCCTGCAATTGAGATTAATGTAACACTTAATGGAAAACATGTGATGATGCAACTGGACACAGGGAGTGAATTATCCTTGATTACTCGTACAACTTATGAGCAAACATGGAAAAACATACAAGAACGATCGCTACTATTATTAGCAACCGAGAGATTGAAAACATATACTGGACAAACTGTTGAGATACTTGGAAAAAAAAGTATTTTTAGAGATAGGACATGAGAAACTAAAATCTGCATTGTTAGTGGTAGATAATACTGGTCCGGATTTGTTGGGACGCCACATAATTTCTAAACTTAGTTTATGTGCCTGCACTGCTGAACATAAAGAACCAAGCAATATACTGCAGCTTGAAATAGCACAGGAATTGCAACAACTTTTGACAAAATATGAAGACATATTTGTATCAGAACTAGGCCCGTACAAAGGTCCACCGCTTCATTTGGATGTGAACCAACAAGCACCCCCGCGGTTTTATGGACCACGAGCTGTACCAATGGCGTTGAAGTCAAAGGTGGAAAATGCTACACAGATGTTGGTTGATCAAGGAGTTTTTGTCTCAGTGAAATACTCGTTGGGCTAGACCATTGGTCAGTGTATCCAAGAAGGATGGTACCATCCTTCTTGGTGGTTATAGATCTACGGTCAACACAGCACCAGTCCCACATCCTTATCCATTACCACGGATACCAGAAATATTGAGTAATATTTGTAGAGCGAAAATATTTTCAAAAATAGATCTTCAACAGGCATATCAGCAACGTGAATTGGATTTGGAGTCATCGTATTTAGTTGCAGTGAACACTCATATGGGTTTATACCGTGTAACGAGAATGCCTTTTGGAATAATCACTGCCGCCGGAGAATTTCAGCGAACCATCGAGGATGAGTTTAGGCAGATCCCGCAAGTTCAGCCGTATCAGGACGATGTGCTAGTGCTGTCTGAAACAGATAGAACAGTTAGCACTATTGCGAAGAGTTTTTCAACGGTTTAGAGAAATGGGACTGTGGCTATGTAGACAAAAATGCATCTTTATGTCAAATGCGGTAGAGTTTTTGGGATTCCACTTATCACAAGTCCATTGAAGACCAAAGTAGAAGCAATTGTTGCGGCACCTTCCCCATCAGATGTACATCAGCTTAGGGCATTTTTGGGGATTGTAACATTTTATGCATCTTTCCTGCCCCACATGGCGACAACTTTAGCCCCTTTATATGCATTGCTGCCAAAAGGAATCAAGTGGAGCTGGAATAATGAACATCAAAAAGCATTTCTTGAAATAAAAGCTGCACTTATCTCCAACAATATTAATGCCATTTGATCCGACTTATCCGATTGTACTTGCCGTGGACGCGTTGCCAGTTGGCGTTGGTGCCGGGTTGGCACACTGCCTGGAACAGAGAGAACGACCCGTGGCTTACGCGTCATGGACAATGACCCCCACCGAGCGAAATTATGCACAAATAGACCGGGAGGCCTTGTCTAATTTTTGGAATCAAGAAATTTATTATGTACCTTATGGGATATCCATTTATTATAATAACGGACCATAAGCCTCTGTTGGGACTATTCAATCGTGCTAGACCCATTCCAGAGGTGGTACCGATGAGAATGTTGTGATGGATGTTGTTCCTTTCTACGGAAAGAAGTAGAAAATTCGAATGCTGATACATTGAGTCGACTGCCCGTATCACAAGCATCTGTCGCAGACCATGAAGAGGACATCGTAGGAGAGATGTTGTTCATGACAGCGGGACAATTGCCGGTAACATGGGGAGAACTATGGCAGCACACGCTGGAAGATGACGTACTTATCAAAGTAAAAACGTGGCTGCCAGGAGGTGACGCGTCACATCTGGCTACAAGCAAAATACAGAACTTTGCTCGCTTTGAACATCAGTTGACAATAGAAGATGAAGTATTGCTGCGAGGTCAAAGGATTGTAGTTCCATCAACACTTAGACAACGAATACTGGAACAGTTACACTTGGGACATTCGGGTATCATGGCCATGAAGAGGCTCGCCAGGATAGCATTTTGGTGGCCCAAACTGGATCAAGAGGTCCATAATTATGTACCGTAGAACGGGGATACTTTGGCCTATTTTTGCTCTTGTTTTATAAATAAAACTTTGAGTGTTTCACTTTACAGGCTAAGAGTAACATGTTAGGGGCAACTTGACCCGTAGAATACAATGGTGTTATTGAAAAAATTAAAATTTAATTTATGTCCCTTATTTTTAAAAAAATTGGTAGGCCAAAGTTACCTACCTAAACAGAGAAACTTTGTCTATCCCTGTTTTTCATTGGTTTTCACTACTGGAGCAAAGAAAACCTATCATTGGGTTAACATTAGCCCTTATATATGTTTTTAAAAATATTTTTGAAGCAATTGATCATATTTTTTAATTTTTGCTAGAACAGATAATGAGCGAGCACAAATCGGTATATAAATTTTTTATTTGTATTTTTTTATTTATTAATTAATCTAAATTAAAGTTGTCATAATTTTCGTATGGATGTATTACTAGTTGTTTACAATGCTTATAAGACATTTTTTACCTAAAAAATAGCCAAAATCATTAATTTAATGGACAAAGTTATCCTCCAAAACGGCACAATTTGCTACTTTTTGGAATTTTTATGACTGAGTTTATATTAATTAGTAGGACTAAAAATTTTTAGGATTAGAGAGAAAACAATAGTGCATCAATTAAAAATAATAAAACCAAAATAAACAGTCACTAATTAGGTTATCTGACTCAACTTTCTCAGCTCAAAAATTTTTCCCATTTGAGTAGGTGGCCATTTGCAATTTTCTGTAGTCCTATTATTTACTTAAGAAATTAATTTATTCTAAAAAGTTATTCCTAAAGCATTTATCTATTGATTAAAAAAAATTGATTTTATTCACATTTTTAAAAAAGATATAACAATAAATACAAAAAAAACATGGTGGGGCAAAGTTACCACCCCCGGGTAAAGTATCCTCATTCTACGGTATCTACTTGTGGTAATTGTCAACAGGCTAGAGCGTTACCTGTCAAAGAAGCACCGGTTTCATGGCCAAAAACGATTCGACTGTGGAGCCGAGTGCATTTAGACTTTGCGGAACCAGCAGATGGGAAATTTTTAATAGCGGTTGATGTCCATACAAACTGGATTGAAGCAGCAAAAATGTCTACAACAATAGCAGCAGCGGTAATATTACAATATTTACACGTTGGTGTGCAATGTTTGGCCTACCAGATGTTATTGTCACTGACAACGGCCCACCGTTCCAGGCATTTGAATTGAGACGATTCTGTGAGTCAAACAGAATCAAACAGCTGTTCTCCCTGCCGTATCATGCTCAATCCAACGGTCCGGCGGAGAGGGCAGTACAAACGTTTAAAAACGGATTGGGAAAGCAGAGTTGTGGAACAGCTCTATTAAAGTTGGTAAAATTTTTATACCACCAACATAATATACTGTCAGCCACAACAGGACTGTCACCGGCTCAGATGATGTTCACATATGTACGTACAGTCAGATCCACCCACCGCACACATCACCAGAAGCAGAAATCAATTTGGTTGCAAGATAATTTGAAGTAGACGACTTAGTGTGGGTTTGGATGTTGCCTTCAAAGAAGTGGGAGGCAGGTGTGATTAGTGAGAAATCAGGACAAGTTCTATATACGATAAAACTGGAGCCATCAGGATCCAAACATCAAAAGCATGTGAATCATCTACGTAAGAGACAAGTCAGAACGGAATTGGAAGAACCACAAGAAAACAGCAGAGATACCAGAATGTTAATGAGCTGTCGAGCTGGGGATCAACACCTGTTTGCAGGTTGCCTTGTCCAGGACAAGTTGCAGAGTCTGGAAACAATTGCAGATCGAGTAAACCCGGTTGCTGGAGTCACAACAAATGACAAATTGGGTACATTTTAGCAAGATGGCCAGAGGAGGTCTAGGAGGCATGAGGTCCGGAAGATATATCGACCTTACCTGTTGAGCACAGCCAAATCGAGGAGACAAAAACCAAAAAATAAAATAATTTATAAAATTATTTGTGGAGCAAATGTTAGATTCGTAACATTGAATTTAAGTCTCCTAGTGAGAATTTATGAAAACTAAAAAATATATGAATTGTATAACAGTTACCAAGCAACACACAACATGTAATAAAACCGATCGAGTAGCTACATATCAAAAAAGACTTTATTTGAACATTTGATTTATATCAAAATCTGACAGTGCTTGTTATTTGGGGAGGCCTAGTAGGAAAAACCCTGCTTGGTTCCGAGTTTGTTTTTGACGATAACTTGTCAACGCTTTGTCCAATTTTTACACAATGCATGGCTTTGGATTCGCCTCGAAATTCTCTTTCAGGCAAATCTAAATACTTCGTATCTCGTAGGTTTGCCTGCGAGTTACGAGTAAATGACCTCCAATGACCTTCTGAGGAAAAATTTTCTGAAGTCAAGCTTCTGTTGCTTCTGTGGTGCGTTGTGGCTGCAGAACTGGTGCTTATAAGCCAAATAAAGACTACTATTTATAAAAACAAACTTACATCGATTTAATTTCCAAATAAAACTTGCATTTGAAAAGAGAACACTCTTTCCATGCATCTGCTCCTGGCAGTGGCCATTACACGAGTCAGTACAAAACAGGAAGTGATGTCATCAAATCAAGACACTATACAAAACAAAACTAAGATGACTAAGATGACTAAGATGCTGGGCGCAAACATGCAGCGATTCGCATCGCCTAGGGTTTTTGTCCCGTGATTCACGACAGTGAATCGCCTCTGCTACAGCAGACTTGGCGCGAACAAATTGTTCCAAAAATATTTGTTGCTATGACAATTATTTTGGAACAATTACAATTGTTGAAAAAAAAACAAAATGGAGCAATTAGAACATGTGATGCAATACTTGCATCCCATTGGATGCGATTTGCATCGCCTGTGAAAACGTACACAGTGGCTATTTTTTTTTCAAAAGTACATTCTCTGATCGCGGGACGGGAATGACATTCTGTGCGCATGCGCAGAGCCATCCGCTATTCGAATGCGACTCGAATCGCTGCATATTTGCGCCCAGCATTACAGAGAATGTTCACAAATATCCGTACGTTGCATTGTGGGGCTCTGTTGCATAGCAACTATGTACACAAATTGCTGGTGGCCATCTTTGAGGAACAGCGTGCTTATAGAAATCAATGTGAAATGGTGGGAATTTTGATTTTGGAATGACAGAAAACTATTTGCAATACTTCAATGGCCTCAATGACCAAGCCAAAGACAGATATAATGAGAAAATGAGTCTTATCAATAATATAGATCCGTATTTTCTAAAAAAAAATGACTTTAACCAACAATGTGCTACATTACCACATTTAAGTTTTAATGATATTTTTTTTACCTGGTAAACAGTACCAGTTTTGTAACTATGTTGCAAATTTTTATTGTGACTTGAAGTGACAATAAAGTGACAAAATATATTTTTTAAAAAAAATTAAATAAAATTAAATTTCTTCAAGAAATTGAAGAATTTAAATTTATTTTATTTTTTAAATTAAAGTAATGGCACGTGAAATTTAATTTAATTTTTTTTTAAATTAAAGTAATGGCACGTAATAGTGGATGTTTTTTATTTCATATATTTTTTGGTTCTAACAAGCACAAAACCAAAAAAGCAATCAGCAATAATACAGTAGAATTTAAATTTCTACTGTATATCTTTGCTTATTCCTTTTTTTGGTTTTGTGCTTTTTTGTAGAATTTACAGAAGGATTTTTTGCAGCAGAATTTGCTTTTGGGTTTTTGGCTTTTTGGTGACGAAAACATTGAAAACGGTTCGTCGAAAACATTTATAGAACATGCAGGACTCAACGCATTTAATTTGTTGTTTTCTGCATGTTTCACGGACGTTTTCGACCGATTTTCAGCGAAATTTCTACTGTTTAACAGCTTTTTTATATTTTTAAATTGATGTCGCACAACAGTGGAAATTTCGCTGAAAATCATGAAACATGCAGGAAACAATAAATTGAATGCGTTGAGTCCTGCATGTTCTATGAATGTTCTATGAACGAAAATGTTGGTCAAAAATGTGAACATGCATCAATTTCAAAATATAAAAGGAAGTTTCCTGCATTTTTATATTTTTAAATTGATGCCGCACAAACTGCGGCGTAGTTAGGGACACAAACAGTGGAAATTTTGCTGAAAATTGGTCGAAAATGTCGGTCGAAAATGTCTGTGGAACATGCATCAATTTAAAGATATTTACTGCTTTTTGGTATGTTTAAATTGATGCCACACAAACCGCGTTGTCAGCTGCGCAGCTAGCGACACAATCAGCGAAAATTTCGTTGATTTTGATGCACATTTCTTGAGGAACAGGTAAACATACGTTATTAACGTATGTTCACCTGTTCCTCAAGATGGCCGACCACTAAACCACGCCTTCAAACTAGAGGTGTGCGCCGAAGCGGCTGAGCCACACCGGCTAGCCTTTTTGGCTAAAAAATGCTAGCTGCCACCGCCGTCTAGCGGCAAGTCGAGTAGCCGTAGCCGCCGAAAGGTACACGTGGCTATTTGGCTAATATAATAAATTAAAAAAAAAACGAGTAGAAATAATAAATAAAGATTTTCTACAATGAGTAGAAATAATAAATAAAGAATTTCTACGAGTAGAAATAATAAATAAAGATTTTCTACAATGAGTAGAAATAATAAATAAAGAATTTTTACAATGAGTAGAAATAATAAATAAAGAATTTTTACAATGAGTAGAAATAATAAATAAAGAATTTCTACAATGAGTAGAAATAATAAATAATGAATTTCTACAATGAGTAGAAATAATAAATAAAGAATTTCTATAATGAGTAGAAATAATAAATAAAGATTTTCTACAATAAGTAGAAATAATAAATAAAGATTTTCTACAATGAGTAGAAATAATAAATAAAGAATTTCTACAATGAGTAGAAATAATACCTACATCTTGAAACAATTTGACAAAATCTGCCAAATTTGCATTATTTGGTAGGCTAGCCAAATATTTTTCTGTTGGTTTTGGAATGGGACTTTTTTTTATAAAAATGTGGTTTGTTTGTTAATAAAGTAAAGCTGAAGATGTTGCACTGAAGCAACGAAAGGCCTACTATAATTTATCTGACGTGTCTTTATAATTGTCTTATTTGTTTATATTTAATATTCAATCCTAATATAAATTGTTATTGTAAATTATTAAAAAGTATTAGCTGTTTAAACGTCAAAAACATCCATTTGGTGCCTTTTTGATTTTTTGTTTTTCTCTGGTTTTCAAAATGACTAAATATAATGGACGAAGCAGAAAAAAAGTTTTTAAAACACTATCATTAACTGTGTTCATTAACCATATGCACTAAAATTAGGTACGTTCAATTTCAAAGTGATTATAAAAGCATAATTAAATCTGATTATAGAGAATCAGTTTAATCTGCTTTAAGCATTGAACATAGTTATTAAGTTTCAGTCTGTAGATGCGCAGTTGCAAACTTAATATTCCAGGATCAATTTTCTTGATCGGAACTAGTTCTTAATCCAAATTGGCAACCAGGAAGGAGTTTGAGGATTTTATCATAGTGGTATATGTATATTAAAGTATACCAAAAGTGTTGTAATGTGGTAAAAAATATATAAAAAAGCAGTTAAATTTTTTAATAAAATTGATCGAGCGCTACAGCGATCCTCTGTATATCTTGAATCCAAAATGACTGCCACGAATGCCGCCAAAAGCAAGATTTCAGCAGCAACAAACCTAGACTGATCTTGTTTTTAGGAAACAAATAATTTCATAAAAAGTTATGGCTGTTTTAAAATGGACGCTATTCGTGTGGCACTCTGTATAATTGGGAACATCAAAAACATACATTAATAGGCGCCATTACTTTGAATCTAAATAAATTAAATTAAAATTCTTTAATTTTTTATTACTTATTATACAGACATGTCATTTTCCCAAATTATTCAGTGCTTTCGACTATCAAAGATCTTAACAGGAGATCCAGCCATCTGGAGCACTATTAACAGTCAAACAGACTGCTAACTGGAATCAAAAACCGAACTAAATATACTGTAAAAAGAAAACATCCATAGTACACAGTTACTCAATGCATCATTCAATTCTAATGCTTAGTTCCCACTTGGCAGAAATTCAGGCAGAAAATTTTCTGGTGCAGAAAATTTTGAGTGCAGAAAAGTATGTGGACTGAAAAGTGGGCAAAAAATGCAGAAAAGTAGAATTTAAAAATGGATGCCAGCTAAGGAAGGCAATTTATTAACACTGCTGCTTTCTACACTCAAAATTTTCTGCAGCAGAAAATTTTCTGCCTGAGTTTCTGCCAAGTGGGAACTAAGCATAAAGTGATAAACTGTTTATCTTGATTCTTTTGATTCTCACTAGGTGGAAATAACATTTTTTTACGTCATTTTCCAATAATCAGTTTACCCATAAACCGCTTGTACATAAACCACGTTGATGGTGGTTTCTCTTTTTTTAACCTCAATTTGTTGTCTTGTATCCCTTTCGGATAACGTATCACTTTTGACTGTATTCAGGTGTATCTTCCCGGATCTTTGTTAAAACGTAATAACGAGCTCATTGCATAACTGAGATCTGGCCGAGATCCAGTCGCAAGGTATATCAGACTCTTGATCAGTTTCTGATAACCAGTTGCATCCACTTTCTCGCTCCAAGCCCAGCCTCCGTGTGGCCTCCCCTGTGCACTCTGTAGCACTTTCACTATGCTTTTCCGCTGTAGTGGTGTTAATGGGTCTCTGGTTATCAGTCTTTTCTTCTTTTTTTGCTCCTCTTTCCCTTCTGTTGCTTGCCTTTGTTTTTGATCAATTTTGTGATAATGTAAGACTGCATTTCATTCTGCAATGAAATGTACGAATGTAGTGGGGTCAAATGTATTTGTCCGTTTCAGATTTATATTGGTCAGATTTAGTATGTCAGTTTCAGTACGACATGTATGGCATAAGTCGCTGCTTGCATCTATAAACTCAATTTTATCTATCTATCCACTTTCTCGCTGTCTTCATATTCATCCAACTTCAGCCCCAACTTGCAAGGTGACTTCACTGAATTACAGTTTTCAATGCCAAACTTCTTGAGAACCTTTCCAATGTATTTCTTCTGGTGTAGTCTGATCTCGTTCTCTTCCTGCTTGACTTCTAATCCCAATTTGTAGTTTAGATTTCCCATCACAACCAGCTCAATGTGATTGTTCAAATCTTTGATCTTCTTATCTCTGATTGCCTGTGTAGTGCTAACTACTACCAAATTGTTGCATAAACTCCAATAATTATGTACTCTTGTTCCAGCCAGTAAACGTATAAACACGGATCATTTGTCATCTTCGCAAACACGGTTTTGATGAGTACCTCGTGTAATTTCTCATTCTAACACTGACCCGCCTGTCGTAGTTTATACAAACTCTTGATTATTCTGCAAACTCGATCTGTCCCTCCAATCACAAACCCCTTAGGCTGCTCCATATAAATCTCTTCTTTTAGATTGCCATGCAGATAAGTTGTTTTTACATTGTATTGATTCAACAGCAATCCGTACTTTGATGCCATGTCCAGTAGTAACCGCAATGACTATTTTTACCACCGGTGAGAAAGTCTCATTAAAATCAGTACCTGGTCGTTGTCCACATCCCACAGCAACCAGCTGTGCTTTGTAATGGCTCACACCCATCCGGATTTGTTTTAATTCTGAATACTCATTTGGACTTTACTGGTTTTGCATTGCGGGGTCTTTTTCAATTCTCCAAACTCTGTGCTAACCTGTAGAATCAATTTCCTCTTGCATCGCCTTTCATCATTTTTCACTGTCTGCTAATGCAATAGCTTTTTCGTAAGTCTCTGGTATGACCAACACTGCCGCTTCCTGCGCGTGTGTGCATTGATCCCTTTGTGAATTTATGAGCTGAGCACTTTTTGCAGTGGAAAAACAAAACAGAATCAGATGAGTTGAAGCAACCTTGGCTTGCTGGAGTGACCTTGACTGATTGTTATCTGTTGGATGGCTTCCAATCTATCTTCACTGTTGGATAGTGTAGTAGGGCTATCCACATGGGATTTAATGTCCAGAGTTGAAAATAATAGAGAAAACTTAGAAAAAAAGTTTATAAAGATAAAGTCCAAACAGCTTATCTCAAGCTCTGGAGTGTGGAGACCTTTGGTGACAGGATCTGACACCAGGCACCACAATAAACTATAATAGTACAGAATATGAATAAAACATACAAAGAATTAACAATAAATGATTACAAGCAATAATAAATGAAATAAATCAATTAGAGTAAGAAAAAAATAATACAATATCAAGTCAGTTAAACTCTAATAACAAAACTAACTCTGATAAACACTATAACTAGTAGGATATGGATATATCAAATACTATATATCCACAAACCTCTCTATGTACACTAAAGAAAAAACAAAAATTAAGTAACACATTTCTCAAAATTCACAAAAACTTTAGAACAACATGTGGATGCGCTCACCACTCAAAAATATAGTAAAAACATCTACAACATTAATATTACCCAGAATTTTTCGTAGCCCAAAATAATCATCATTGTACCACTGACGCAACCAATGGTACTTAATCCTTGTGTTTCGTACGGGACATTTCAACGTCATTTGCAGTAAATTGAATTGACGAAAGGGCATCAGCAAAAATTGTTGGGTCTTGTGCGAGTGGAAAAATGTTTATAATTTGTATTTGATAGTTTTGTTTATTTGTAATTAGTTTGAGTATGAAGTTTAATTATTTATTAATTTTATTTTATGATTGATTGTATTTTCAGTTTTTGTTTGTGTTGATTGATTAGTTCTAGTGTTAAGTTTGGTTAACAGGTGGCAGCACTTGACACACTGGTGGAAAAACATGGCTCCAGGTTAGGAGTGATGTTGAGTTGAGTTCTCTTAAGTTTTGTATTTATTTTATGTTTTTAACTTAATTAAACTTTGAGTTCCTTTTTGGTTTTATTCATTTAGGTCTTTAGTTTATTATTTAAGTTAGTTTAAAGTTTAGTTTATGGTTTTTGGCTTATAACTAGCAAGTAGCTAGAGCCAGATGAGTGGAGTTCACTCATCTTTAGTTTTCTACTTGTTTTGAGGTTTTCTGTCATCAGCTCGAGAAGTGATTGTTGTCTTTACCTAGACACAATCATTTAGCGACCTTCATCTGTTTAAAACAAGAAGAGCGCTACGCGTGATGCCTTGGCTGCTGATCCGGGATTTGCAGAGATACTGACAAAAATTACATGTTTACAAACGGAATCAAAAATCTGACAAGCTTCGAATACATTCCTCAGCCAATTGCATATGCGTACACAGTTGACGAGTGCGACAAATTTCACTTCTATTGTGGAACAGGCAACACAGGACAGCTTCCGACACAACCAACCAATTGGAGCCTTGCCAATATAGGCAATGTAGCCACCAAAACTTAAAGGTGTGGCTGGGTCACTCATCCACGATGCGTCGGAATAGGCCTAGATCCTCTCCGAATCACACGCAATCAGCTCAATCAAATAATGACTTGTGTTGAGCACATACTGTAAGACTTGGGGCAACATCGAAGAATGTTTACAGGTGTGTCTGCCATTAAACTGTAATAATGATAACCGCAAATAAAATATCCGGTCCTGGAAGCTAGAAATAATAAACTACCTATCAAAAATCTGTATGGAAAAGAATCAATAATAACATTAGGATCATTAATAAGCATAAGTACCAGGAATTACAGGCACTTTTATTACACATCAAACCAAACTTAGAGGCTAACTTTTCAATGTATTGATGCTGAAACTCAACCCCAAGTAACTTCTTGATCTGAACAAGGTCCACAATAGTAAATTTATTCTTCAAACAGTTGATAATGTCCTGCTTAACAGCGTCATTCCTCGAAAACAAAATCACATCATCAACGTAAACTAATAAAACAGCTCTCTTTTTCAAAATATAGGCACAATTGAGGCATAGATCTTCTCAAATTCCAAATCTTGTCTAATTTTATACGTCACATCCGGCCAGACTGATGTAAGCCATAAAGAGCCTTGGTTAAATACCAAACAGTATCTGTCCCGGTCAGTGTAGCTCCTAATGGAATATGCATATAAACTGGTTTATCGAGCTCGGCGTACAAGTAGGCTGCTTTGACGACGATCTGAGTTTTGTCAAGCTCTCAAAACCACCAAGAGACAAAATAGCCGTATAAGGTCGAAGTTAACCACAGGACTAAACACTTCATCAAAGTCCACTCCAATTGCCTGGCGAAAGCCCTGGGCGACCAATCTAGCCTGATAGCGAACAACTATGTCAAGTGCGTTATTCTTGAGTACGTAGATCCATCGACTACCTAAAATGATCTTTTCCTCTGGCTTCGGTACTTCCGGATAGACCTAAATATCCTTGAATGTCTGTAATTCATTCTACATCACTGCCTTCCATTCTTCTGCTTGAGGTGAATAGCCTGCTTATAGGTTTTTGGCTCAAACATACTAAGATGCGCTCAAGGCTGTAATGGATAGACAAAATCTGAATGTTTTTCAATTGGTGCAAACGTGAACTGCCTCTCATCATACTCGATGCCAACAGCAGTACAATAGTCCTTAATCTGCTAGTTACTGCACAGTTGCACGCCAGCACATGGATAATAATAAACGTCGATCCTTTTGGAGGCAGACGCGCTAGCTTGTCGCATATGCTCCTCACGTCTCCAGGAAGCATAAACTAAAAAGCCACCAATCAGGCGCCATGGAAAGTCGACTTAATCATTCTGATTATTCTCGGCACATGGTTCTGAAAATCTTCATTAAAATCACTATTTGTAAGGGCTACTGGATGTAATGGAGAAGTAGCGACTGGCTACCAATTATGCATGGGATGTAGTCAGGTGTAGTCAAGTAAAGCAAAGCATCGGTCAAACGACCACCTGTGTTGGAACTGCACATCAGCCTTTGATTTGGATCTGATTGTCACAAAATTCAGAGTTGACACAAGCGGGGTCATCGTAATATTCTCTTGCCCATCATCATCAAACAAGTCAACGCATCTATTTTTCCAGAAGAGTTTGTCGATGCAAATGTTGACTCAGCTTGAAGAGTTGAAATTGTAGTAACTTATGGAGAAGCATTATCATCCTCATCATCAGAGTCATGACTGCTGCTCGAATCATCGCTAGAATCAGATCTAGGACATGGCCAATACTTCGGTCGGACTTCAATTGGCTGCTTAGGAATTATAGACTGCCCAGGGTGATGAAATTAACACAGTTTGATGCGTCTGGCCCGTGTGCTTCCAATGGTGCCAATCCCAGCACTAGCACCAAAACTTGCTGAACTGTAAAGCGATAATCGTAACCCCACAAGATGAAGCTTCTTGAAATTATCTGAAATTGAAGTTGTTGCGAAAATGCAAATAACTCGGCGACGTATAGGCCTATCGGCGTGGGACAAACGCCATTTTGTTCCTCTCCGCAACAAAAGGCCTATCCAATGCTGCCAGAAACACTTTGTTTGAAATAAAATAACACAAGGTTTATATTACAAAGGGGCTAAAACAAGGACCCACTCTAGTAGACGGCTGTGAACCAGTCATGTCTCTCTAAAGCAAGTGCCTCTACAAAGTTCAGTTAAGATTTATATAACCACTTGTCACATGATAGGAACATGTGACCAGCACAATGTACACCTTGCCAAAAAAATGTAACAGGAACTTTTTTAAAGTCAGAAAAATGGAAATTTCTTAAAAGCTGTAATACTAACAGACAAATGGTTTTAAGAGGATTTATAGGAATGGTAGAGCTATCATTTCGTGTAAAATTTTTGAAGATTGATTAAGTAGTTACTGAGAAAATAATTAAAAACCACCAAAATTAGGTTTTTGCAATTTGACAATATCTCGAGAACTGTTTAAGATAAAATTAAAAATTAAACTTATCTAGGATGTTCAATTTCTTGGGCAACTTTTGTAAATTGGATGTATGGATATGCAAAGCCTTCAAAAAAGTCTTAATGGAGCTATGTAATGGTTGTCAACAATCAAAATTTTGAAAAAGTCATTACAACCAGAATTTTTGATGAATTAAGCAATACATCCTGGATGTGTTCTGCTTAGTTCACACTGGTGTTCACACTACTCTGTAACGTAACGCAAGGAGGCTGCACAATGCATTGTGGGCTTAAAAACGCAGACGTAGACTTAAGTTCTTACTTCAAAATCGATTTTGAAATAGGACGTAATGTAACTTAAGAACTTACGGCCAACCATTGAGAAAACAGCTGCTTCTCTTATGAAAACGAGATTAAATGAGAATTTGCGTGATTTTTTGGCTTCAATTGCAGCAAGCATGGAACACT
The DNA here is from genome assembly GCA_000239455.1 of Strigamia maritima. Lineage (NCBI taxonomy): Eukaryota > Metazoa > Arthropoda > Chilopoda > Geophilomorpha > Linotaeniidae > Strigamia > Strigamia maritima. Next base: position 34,835 of record JH431088.1, read on the forward strand.
CATCACAAGTAAATGCCAACTCATCTCTAGAAAAAAAAAAGCCAAGGAAAATGATTTTGATCGCAGATGAAGTGAAATTGTACGGTGAGTAAGCATGAGTGAGCTTTGCGAGTGAGCGCGAGTGAGCCTGCAAGGGACCGTGAGTGAGCCTCGCGAGTGAGCACGTAGATGTGTTTTTAAAGTCTGAAATAAATGTTTTTTGACAGTTTCTATAGTTTAAAATCATAATTGCTACTAACAATAGCAAATCATCTAATAATTCTTCCTCATCATTCATTTCTAAAGTAGCCATTGTGAAACTGGAATTTAATCTGGTTTTGGATCTAAATCCAATTTATTCTGATTGGTCGGTTTACATTTGCTTAACGGAAGCAGTGTGAACCAAACATTACGTTACTTTCCTTAAATTACGTTAATTTCCTTAAGTTACGTTACGTCCAGTGTGAACTAAGCATTAGAGGTATGTACGCAGTGTGGTCGTGTGGTCTGTTCGCGCATCTAGAATTGGACAAAGTATGTCTAATTAGCGCCTTTGTGTTATTTACAAAGTGTATTTTATGTAAATGACATATATAAAATAGTTTTTATATATGTCATATGATTTAATTATTTATTATTTGTAAATAAAGTGTATTTATAGGTTTTTGTCAATATGCGGCAATTTAATTTCATTAAATTGTTGCATATAATTGAGATATAATTGTTATTTTAGGTCAAAATAATGTTATAAACGATTTGGCACAAATAGTATAATTTATGAGTTTTTATTTTGTGAGAAAAACATTGTAAAAGGGTGTCAAATCATGTTTTGTAAAATTGTCATCTGTAGTTTGATTTAATGACATGTCAACTTGATAGATCATGTGATTGACATGTCATCACTTTGATATCACCTTTTATAGGTGACTCGGTTTTTATCTGTACTTAGATGTCTGTACTAAGATGTCTGTCTCAATTGCTCTTGTGCAATAAAGATGTTTTTGGACTGGATTATTACTGTAAATGTGAGTTGTGTTCGTTCTTTGAAATAGTTTATGAACTGGCATCTAAGCATGGAAGTGTGCGGCCATCCAACAACCAAAAGTGACCAAAAACAACCATGCTACAAGGCGAGTGCGTGACCAAAGCCTGACTAGGAGTATTGTGCGATTGGAGCAAAATCGGGAATCGAGCACGTTAGACGGGAATCGCGTATAAAACCGGCGGGACGCGGTACATCGCGGACGGCAGCCGAACTCGGATTTTCCATCCAAAAATTGAAAAACACAAAAAGTGCAAAAATTTGAAATTTTGAATTCTCATCGGTTCAGCGCCTATCCAATCATGAAACTGGAATTCTTGGACACGTCCACTGCGCCCAGGAAGTTCACGCCGTTAAAAATCTTGAAGTATCATTGGATTTGGAATAAAATTCTGGTCATAATGATTTTTGAAAATTTTGATTGTTGACAACCATTATATAGCTCCATTATGACTTTTTTTTGAGGGCTTCGCAGACTCATACATCCAATTGAGAAAAGTTGCCCAAGAAATTGAAAATCCTAGATAAGTTTAATTTTTAATTTTATTTTCAACAGTTCTCAAGATATTGTCAAAATTGCAAAAAACCCGGTTTTTGGTAATTTTTATTTTTTCTCAGTAACTACTTAATCAATCTTCAAAAATTTTACACGAAATGATAGCTGTACCATTCCTATAAATCCTCTTAAAACCATTTGCCTGTCAGTATTACAGCTTTTAAGAAATTTCCATTTTTCTGACTTTAAAAAAAGTACCTGTTCTATTTTTTTGGCAAGGTGTAGAAGACAAGCTAAGGCAAAGCAGTAGATGAGACACATTACTAGTGACACTACTGCTGTCTCTTGGCAAAACAACTAGAAAAACCAATGCATCACTATTACATCAAGATAAACATGGTCCATAAATGGCTTAAACCTAATTACAAGTATCAAAACCGTTACAATGAACACTTTAAACAATAGGGGCACAGAATAACTAAAAATCCAACACTTTTGATACTTACATTTACAACTTAAAAGGAAAATCTCAGCCAAAAGCCAAAAGGTGATAATAGAGATAACATTGAAGTGAAATATTAATCATAAATGTATCACCTACAATGGATAAGACTGAAGATGTTGAAATAACATCAATTCAAGAACACAAGAAGCCGGTTGTTTACAACTTACCAACACATAGTCGTTTTCTCGTACACGCTGATAACGCATATATTACTTATATGACCCGCAGTCAAAATTCCTTTGCCCCAAAAACGCTTCGGCAGTTGTGACTCAAAAAGCATCGTTCGCACCATCTCTGTTTGCACCATCTCTGTCACGGTCTTATTCATTCGTTCCGCAACGTCGTTGCTCTGCGGCGAAAATAGTGTGGTAAACTCATGATGTATCTCCTTCTGCCTGAAGTAATGATACAAGTGTTGGGTCTATACAGTTTTGCAATAGAAGAAATATTTAATTTGATTTATTTAACATAATATTTATTTGATTATTTGAGAATTTATTTTGGTATTGTTTGGTGTATTTATTTATTTGATTGGATAAGTTGATTTGTTTGTTTACTTCTGTTAACCTAGGCATCATGGGTTTTTTTACTTTTTATTTGTTTGTTTACATTATGAGTATATTGCTTTGCCTAGTTTGTTTACATGTATAGGTTTGAGTTTTATCCCGAGGAGGCATTGTATTTAGTGAGTCAATCAGGTAGATTGCAAATGGCAGCCAACAGGTAGTTGGCTGGCCAAGTGTTTTTAATTGTGTAAGTTTTAGTTTTATTTATTTATTAAACTCACTTTATTTTATTATTATGAGTTTGAGTTTGAGTTGTTTGCTGGCTGATAAGAGCAAGTAGCTCGCCAGCTTCCATTGCTTTTTGACCTGTTTACCAAGTCTGTCAAAGGCCGAGTTAGGCCTGCTGTCACTGATGAGAGGTTGACCGCAGCAGCCGATTAGCGACCATTGCCCAGTCAGATTGCACAGTACTTTGTGCTCAACTGTAAGGCCGATGTGCGCTACGCATAGATTATTGACTGTCAGTGTGGATGAATCGAACCACCTAACAACAAGTCAATGTTCAGAAACTCACTTACGTTATCTGAATGAACATGCTTGACCCTCTTGTCAGTTTGATGCTCTTGCTCAATAAACACTTTGATCTGTTCAGCTGCCTGTGCTTTCGTTACGTGTAATCGCAAAAAAACCTTCTGACTGTAATTATCCACTATTGTAAGAATGTGCATAGCTCTGCCCATTGTCGGTATAGCTACCGAATTCATCAGATCCATATAAAATGCTCCAAAACGTCATAAGTTCTATTGTACTTCACTGCGTGATATGGTTTTGTTGTCATTTTACCCTTAATACATGACAAACACTCTTCAGTTGGCTGAATTTCTTTCAGCTCAGAAAACATATTCTTATCATTACAAAAGTGGTCAGAACATGTTGAATCCACGTACCAATTTGAATCTTTACCAACTTGAATCCGTATATCCATTCGGCATGCTCGTTCTGTGATTGCCGTCCTCGCTCTCAATTGTTAAAATGCAGCTTACGTCGTCTGTGGCTTTCCTGCAAAGCGTGGTATGGAAAAACACGTCACAGATGCTGTTTATATCAACACGGTCGCAACGGGTCTAGGACAACTCGGCGAAGGTCAATTCGGCGTGGTCAATTCGGTGTGGTCAATTCGGCGAGGTCAATTCGGCATGGTCAATTCGGCGAGATCATTTCAGTGAAGACAATTCGGCAAATAGGTTAATTCGGCGAATTCGGCGAATTCGGCGAATTTTTACTGGCCGAAAGTCAATTCGGCAAAGGATCAATTGGGCGAATGGTCAATTAAGCGAATTTAAAAAAATTAAAAAAAAAACAATTTTTTTAAAACAACAATTGCTATACTTATAGCATAATTAGTATGGCATGACTTATTATCACACAAGAATATCAAATTCTTATGCATTTTCACTCATTATAAGGCCAGAGGCCACAAAATATATGGCAAAATATTTTAATCAATTTTTTAGTGTTGTGTAGTATTTTTTTATTGTGAATGGAACAAGTTTCTTAAAAAGAACGGAATATGTTATTATTGGTTATAAGTACCATGTGACCTCATAAGTAGTCACATGTCAAGTTCAGTGATTGACAACAGGTGATGTCATCCTGGACAACCACCTATTGTCAATCAAACAAGTAATTGACACCTGTGTTGTCTGCTACATCAAAATTAGTGCAGACAACACATTACACAAGAAATAAAAATTACAACTCAGTTCTCATACTCAAGTAAAGTCACAAATCGGTAATTAGAGACACAAATTGATACAAATCAGTCACAATCAAGATTATATAGACATAATTCAGTTAAATAAGTCCACATTCGATATTATCATGTACACATCATGTAAAAAATTATCAAACTCGAAATACATAAAGTATTTCCGCTCCAAGTCAATTTTAACTGTTAATATCAAGCATTGCAAATCATAATGAAATGTCCCTGACATTTTCAAACCCAAGCAAGCTTGACATCACAACGTAATGTCAAACTATAGACATTAACACCTCATCATTCCAAATATTTAAGGCAAACATTGTTATCCATTTAACTTGCAATAACAGTTGCAATAACAATGTCCAGCAGTGCACACTTAAGAACACAATATCTTCAAACTAACAATATGCATTAGCTACACATTGCGCACACGCTAAAATTATAGGCGGTCAGCAATAGTTTGCCATCGCGTAACGTATGGAACTCGCCATCTCCAATGGCAAATGTATACTCTTCATCATTGAGAATGCCAATGCTAACTAGGATGGGATAATTGTTGCATCAATGTAGCCAATAAGTCACAGAATCTTGTTTGCTGTATTTTATCAAGCATAACTCAAATATCCTTTACGCTCTGGCAAATGATCATCAAATTGAATAACCCAGCAGTTATTGTCGCATAATGCTGGAGACACACTTGGTGCAAATCGCACGAATCGCATCGCTTTGAGATTTTGAATGACCCTAAAAAATCGCTCCTGATTGGCTGCGATTTGGAATCGCAATCAAAAAAGTACAGGCAGCATGTACTTTCAAAATCGCTTGGCAAAAGGCGATTTAACCGGAAACAAGCAGATTAAAAATTGAAAAGCGACGCGATTCGCGCGATTTGTGCCTAGTGTGTCTCCAGCATAAAGGATAGTCTTCGTTTCGGCATATCTGGCGTGCCAATCCAAGATGGCGCCACTAGTCGGTTCTCTTATGCAACTCTCCATTGTCGATATACACCAAAACTTTACAATTGTTCTAGGGTACTCCTGTCGCTTTGTAAATTTAACCATTTGTGCGATAGTTGTGTCAACTTTGGCTGTTTCAGTCAAAAGAACGTTGAGCCATCGACTGCCCGCATTAACCATTACAAATGCATAACAATTACCCTCAGTTGATTTTAATTTTTTTCCAAAATAGTCAATATAAATGGTTTTAAAAATGCTTCTTGGTTTGGCTATTTTCATCATGTCCATTGGTAATTTACGTATGACCATAGTGTAAGAAGGAATAGTGGTCTCACTTCATTAAGGGCTGCTAGTATCATTTTCTGCCACGGTGGCGCGGCGAACGCTCGACAAACTACTATTGCATTCGATTGCATTGAAAACACATGGTGAATTGAGTCAAAGAAACTTATTTTCGACATAATATCCATCTAAAATAAAATTCAATCAACTGCAGCCTTTGTAATTAATTAGCAATAATTATTTTGACTATATTTTGATAGTTATTTTCATTTTTTTACATTTTTTTTAGTTTTTAGATTTTATTTAGTGTTGTTTACAGATTTAAAAAAAATGAATTTAATAATAGTAATATTGCAAATTTATTTTATGGGTAGGTAAAGTAAGGTGGGGAGCAATGACATCATCAACATGTCACTGTAAGTCAGGTGTGGGTCAAGGATTAAAAATTCCCTCCCAGAAAATTTCTTTTGGCCATTTTCGATGGCTCGAATGCGGCCAAAGCAGCTCTGTACAAACCTCTGACTCAATTTTTTAAACATTTTTTTTAAATTGCGTGTTACATTTCAACAAAAAAAAAAAATGTCTTTTGTTTTTTTGTTGACGCAAGTCTCTTTTATGAGTCCGTCTTACAGCTTCTTGTTGACATACGAAGACAATGTCACAGCAGTCAACATTCTCAAACTCAACTCATATAGTTGATTCGGAACCACTTAATGCTTTTCTATCCAGATCACCCCTAACACTAAGCTAGTGTTAACCCTCAAAGCCCTGAAATTTTGGAACAACGTAGAGCCCGATTAATGGGCACAATTGTGCCCATTTGGAGTCTCTACTTTGAAGCGCTTTAGTGCTATTACCATGGTTATGATGGTTTTACTAACCGACACTAGGTGTCACCGACTGTGAAAATGAAGACATGCGATCAAAATGTTGTTTACACAGCATGCAAAATATTTTTAATTATTTATTTGTAATAACAATTATCTGTATTAACTTAATTTCATTTATAATTAGTCCCACATTAACTCAGTTGACCATGTGTTTCAAAGATGAAGGGTTAATGCTGTGTATGTTTGTTTAGTTTATATATGGGGGCGCAATATTCTAAAAGCGCTCTCACTAGAGTAAAATTTGCAGTGAAAACAACAAAAAATTTAAGCTGGGAATTTAAGGGGACGATTTTTTCGTTTGACAATAACTTTTTTGTTTTCTGTCTGTTTTTTATCAAATTAATTTAGAAAATGTAAATTCATATTCTTAACAGCTACTGTAAATTTCAGATTTTTTAAAAAAAAATTTTAAAAAAATTTTATTTTCACAACTGCAGCTGGGCACAATTGTGCCATAGGATGGGGCTTTGAGGGTTAAAGATTCTTGAAAACGCGTAGTATAGGCTTTTAAGACGGCCCTAAGGTGCGGGTCTAGGACAACTGGGCGAAGGTCAATTTGGCGAGGTCAATTCGGCGTGGTCAATTCGGCGAATTTCTACTGGCCGAAGGTCAATTTGGCGAATGGTCAATTGAGCGAAATTAAAAAAAAAATTTAAAAAAAAAAAAATTTTAATTTCTTAAAAACAATAATTGCTATACGTATAGCATAGTATGGCATGACTCATTATTAATATCACACAAGAATATCAAATTCTTATGCATTTTCACTCACTATAAGGCCAGAGGCCACAAAATATATGGCAAAATATTTTAATCAATTTTTGTGTAATATTTTTTTATTGTGAACGGAACAAGTTTACTAAAATGAACGGAACATGTTATTATTGGTTATAGTTGTGTTAAAAAATTAAAAATTAAAAAAATTAACAATATCCCATAACGAATCTAACATCGCTGAATAATTTGCTGCGATTATCTTTGCTGTTTTTTCAATGCGGTAAAACAAAATAAACAAATATAACAAAAATTAAAAAATAATTAAAATTAAAATTCTTTCCGGTCACACTGACACTGACAACAACTTGCTTCATTTGTTTCATCTGCTTTTGCACATAACAGACTACAGAGCCAACACCACTATAACCAATAATAACATGTTCCATTCTTTTTGGTAAACTTGTTCTGTTCACAATAAAAAAATACTACACAACACTAAAATATTGATTAAAATATTTTGCCATTTATTTTGTGGCCTCTGGAATTATAGTGAGTGAAAATGCATAAGAATTTGATATTCTTGTGTGATAATGAGTCATGCCATACTATGCTATACGTATAGCAATTATTGTTTTTAAAAAATAAATTTTTTTTTTAATTTTTTTTAAATTCGCCCAATTGACCATTCGCCAAATTGACTTTCGGCCAGTAGAAATTCGCCGAATTAACCTATTCGCCAAATTGCCTTCGCCGAATTGACCTCGCCGAATTGACCACGCCGAATTGACCTTCGCCCAGTTGTCCGGATCCCTAAGGTGCATTTTCATTTGCGAGAAAATTTCTCGCGCTAGAATAAAAATCGCGCGGCAGTGCGAAGAAGTGCCAACAATCACGACACTCTAAAACTCACGCTCTGGCTTGGGCTTTTTTATTAGAGCAAAAAAGGCCACTTCTCGCTTTCAAAAATTTTGTAAAAATCAGTTGCCATTTCATGAAATATTCATTAATTTGTTTAATGTTTAGCATTAAATATTGTTGAATTTATTATTTATTGGCTTTTCTGGATGTGGATGGCAGTGATTAATCAAGATTGAAAATTCAGGTGGAGGAAAAAAAATCAGCGCCAATTGCAATTGTGGGTGGAGCCTGTTAAAATGCCACAAACTGTTGGTCCAGATTGTCACATGGCACGATTTTGTGAGCAAAGCTAGACTTGACAGAATCGCGCCAACAATCGCACGCCTTTGCAAGTCTAGCTTGCATGAAAATGAAGAAGCGTGTGATTTTTGTTGTGCAATTGTTTAAAAATGAGCGCGAGAAATGGCATTTCTTGCAATTGAAAATGCACCTTTAGAGTCTTAATTTTGTGGTGACTCATGGTCACTATATGAAGTTAGTGAACATAAGTGGCGAAATGCTTGAAAACCGCAGTGGAAATACGTAAATAGGCCAAAAACCACATATGTTCATGTTCGGAAAATTCGCCGGGAAAACCAGATTTTCAAGCCGCGTTTGATGCGTCGTCTCCCGCCGAACCGTACGCCAATGTCCCGTTTGACTCGAGAGGCCTCTATTTGCGCTCTACGTGGCGACGAACTTCTCGTACGTACATAGTACGGAACTGACGCAAAATTGATCGCAAATTGGTGCAAAAGGCCCGCGATTACACTCACTTATATGGCCAAAGAGTGTGAATGAGTATCACACAATAATGAACGAACTTACATGTTTTATTAGAGTCCAAAACATATCCGATCCAGAACACAGGTAGGCAAGATGGCGCCCGATACAGAAGTGTGAAAAAACTAAAAAAAATTGATGACATGTGTCAATCACATGTCATCACTCTTACACCATATAGGATAACAAGACAGGCAAGAGAGCTTACATCTAGATAGTAGCATCCTAGCCTTCAAAAGCATAAAAACATCAAATTGTCTGCTATTAATGAGTTTATTGACCAAATAGCAGACCAAAATAAACAAATACACTTTACAAACATGACTCCGTAACACCGGTACAGATCATAACACATACGCACAACTTGTTTTATTTTGGCTAAATAATGCAAGTTGCACGTTTACAAGAATTTTAATTATAAACGCACTGTCACCTGACGGAAATACTCAAAATAATTAATTTGTGTTTACCTAACACCAACAATGCCCTCCTTAAACCAAACTAATCATTTTAACATCAAAAACACAAAAGCGAACACAACATCATCTCAATATTTACGAATTAAACTTTCTTAAAGACACTACTTAAGAATCCCTTAAGTTTATTCAAAGTCAACCATTTTGTGAAAATATCCGCAATGTTCCAATCAGTTGGAATTTTCGCAATCTTAAAATACCCTTTTAAGAAATACTCCCGGACAAAACAGTATTTGACTCTGATATGTTTCGTCTTGGTGTTCTCAATGTCATTTTTGAGAAACTGAATAGAACTGAGTGAGTCCGACATGATGGTAGGGTAATTGGCAGCACCAAACAAATCTAAATTTCTGAATATGTTGGCCACCCAATAGTCCTCCCGTATTGCATTGACTAGTGCCATATATTCTGCTTCCATAATGGATGTTGTCACAGTGGACTGTTTCTTACAACCCCATGTTTCAACAGCATTCCTGAGGTATAAAATAAAACCTCCAAAGGTCTTGCAAGATTCTAAATCTATGGCCCAGGAAGCGTCCGTATACATCTTAATATCTTCACCTTCACAATTATGGAGAGGAATGGCATAGTCAACAGTGTTCACCAGATAATGTAGGATTTGCAAAAGTGCTTTTATGTGTCTCTTGCCATGCAGTGTGTTGAACTGTGACATGTATATTGTGCTGTATAAGATGTCAGGTCTGCTTCTGGTAGCAATAAACATTAACGACCCAACTAAGGACCTATATTGAAAATCCTCATCTTTCTCATAAACAGCACATTTACTTAACGTTGTGCCAACCGATATTGGAACTTTAACCAATTGGTTATTGGAAATCCCAAACTCTGCTGCTAACTTTAAAATCGATTTCTTCTGATGCAAACAAATTTTGCCATCAGTCCTATCAAATTGTACACCTAGTAATTTTTCAATGCGGCCCATGTTCACAATTGTGAACTTTTTGGAAATTTCTTCCAATATGCGGTTCTGTACGTCAACAGACGACGAAAATAGCACCATGTCATCAACATAAAACACCAGAACAGCATCTCGACCAAACGCATAAACAATTGCACAACCTTACTGAAACCCATATTTTGTAGTTCCAAATCAAGGGCCTGGTACCACATCCTTCCGCTCTGGTGGAGACCATAGAGGGCTTTGGTCAGTAGCCACGTATTGGTTGACTTGTCACCAATAGCGCCCTTTGGAATCCCCATATGGATTGGGATATCCAAAGTACCATAAAGGTAGGCGCACTTCACATCTAACTGCACATCCACCCAACCTCTTAGGACCACCAACAAGCAGAAGAACAGTCGTACCAATGAGAAATTTACAACTGGTGAAAAGATTTCATTGAAATCGATTCCCGGTCGCTGACCAAAACCCTGAGCCACGAAACGTGCTCTAAACCTTGTTACCTTCCCTTCTACGTCTCGTTTTACCTTGTAAACCCACTTAGATCCTAAAATTTTCTCATTTATGGGTTTATTCACAACACTGAACACTTCATGTTCCTTTAAAGTTTCTAACTCCTCATCCATGGCCATTTGCCATTGGTCAGCCTCAGGCGAATTCATTGCCTGTTCAAATGGAGTGGGCTCTATAACACTCGAGTAGGCACAGATGGGTGAAGTGAATAGCGCTGTAGTATCCATCTCACTATCAGATTCAGTGGGCGAAACCATTGGCTCATCTGGTTCGCTCCCTGCCAAAACACGAGGCTCAAACACAAATCTGTCTATAACATTGTCATCGCATGGGAGCTTCTTGAGCAGACAATGTCGCTTGATTTCAGCCTTGGATCTCAAAGGACCCACGCCACTAGGATCCCAGAAGTAGGTGTCCTGCATTCCCGCAGTGATACCTTTCTGGCGTACCACCACTTCGTTAATCCAACCTGGCATACCACGCACACTGGACTTAGTGGAAACTCTCTTACTAAGGAGTCCCTCGCCAGGTTTGGACTTGGGTGGGATCTCTAGCCTTAGTAGTGATCTTGCTGGGTAGTGGCGTGCTGGTCATTTGCACAGGCTGAACCGGTGCTTGAACCTGTGTTGGCACAACAAGAATAGGTTTAACAGGTAAGGGCAACATTACATGTTGTGGAACATCAGGACCCCCATTCCCATTATCATCATCACTACTGTCTTCATCCGAATCTGCTGTTGTTTCAGCATCATAGAAAATTTCTTCCTTTTCAAGTTCAGGTTTATCAATTACTTTCCCATTCACGTTAACAGATTCGAATTCCGACCAATTGCGAGACTCATCAACCTCAACATGATTAGATTCCACTACGTCATCTGTGGACCGGTCCCAAACTCTGTACCCACGGGTTGACAAAGCATGCCCGACCAAAATGCCTTTCCATGCTCGAGACGCATGCTTGGATATTCTCTTCGAAGGCGGAATATGGACATAGGCTAACGAGCCAGGAACCTTTAGATGTCTAAGTTGCAGGTCTCTTTTCCTGAATAAAATATAGGGAATCTGATTACCAACTCCACTATGTGGGAACCTGTTCTTAACATAAATGAACATCAAAGCCAGTTCAGCCCAGAGTTGGTCAGGCAATTGAGTTTCGTCCAAAATTGCGCGGACGCCATCATGCACGGTTTGATTCACGCGCTCGGCAATCCATTCATCTGAGGTGAGTAAGCGTTAGTACGCTGTGCATCAACACCTTCACTCTCAAGATGTCTAAGAAACTCGTTTGACATAAACTCACCACCCAAATCTGTTCTGACTGCCTTGATTTTATAACCTGACATCCTTTCTACATGTTTTTGAAACTTAACATACGTTGAAAAAGTGTCACTTTTACTTTTAATCGGAAAGACCCAAGTGTAGCAGGTTGCATCATCAACAATGCAAAACAAAAATTTTGCGGCCTCCAAAGACTCAACAGGGCTTGGCCCCACAAATCTATATGTAAAAGGCCAAGGGGCTCAGAAACAGTCATCTCTGACTCCTTACTTGCATAAGTAGCCCTCTTGGATTTGGCCACTTTACAAACCTCACAATTCAGTTTTTCAACCCGCTTTGGGATTTCAATCCCCTTAACCTGTGTATTTCCAATTAAATAATTCAGACCACGTGAATATTGATGGCCCAACCTACGGTGCCATAACTCAACTAAAGTCAAATAATTTTGATCGTTTTTATTAGCCGAAATCAAATCAGATTGTTTAACATTACATGACTTATCAATTGTAACATCTGCACTTGAAATCTCACTAGCTAACTTAGCTTTGCCGATCAATTCATATAACCCGTGCTCAGAATTCAACTTGGCATATGACATACAGTCATTAAAGCTAGTTTTATAAACACTCTTCACACCCTTGTGTATATGAACATCATAACCTGCCTTGTCACATTTTGATTTGGAAATCAAATTTCTTTTGAACTTGGCCGCATAACAAACATTTTTCAATGTCACCTCATTTTGGATTCCATCTAAATCATACGTGACCAGCTCAATATCCCCTATCCCTTCAATCGAAGAATAGCCCTCGCCTAACTCAAGCGGTACCGGCTTATTTGACTTGAAATTCATGAATAAATTTTTATTTGAGCACACGTGATTTGTACACGCGGAATCCAAATAAAAGATGTCACTTGACAAAACACTAGATAAAGCAATAGTATCATGAATATCAAAAATAGGATGAGCATAAAAAGCACCTCTCTCACCACTCTAAACTCAAAACTTTATCACTATTTTTCACAACACTATTAGTCGCACTTCTGTTGTCACGCTTCTTTCTTGGGCTCGGACAGTCCTTAGCAAAGTGGCCTAAGCCTGAACAATTGAAGCACTGTAGGCTAAAACGCAGATCATTTGAATTGTGTTGGTCACTTGAAACAGACGACACACTTGGAGCAGACGCACTTTCACTTTCATTCGATTTTACGAGTCTTTGCTAAATTTCGATTTTGGCTTCTGCCTTGATGTCGCAGAGAAAGCTTTGTTGTCTTCAACATTTGTTTTTGTTGCCTTTTCCACTTCTAAACGACGATAGTTATCCTCTGCAAGAAGGGCCGTGCTAACATTTTCGAATGTGAACTTATTATCATCCCACTGGTTAATAATCTGGCGCAAACTGTCAAATCCCTCGCCAACACGATTAATCAAAGTGTATGTGCGTTCCTCGGCTGCAGTCATCTTGAGCGCTTCCACCTCCTTTCCAGCTGTGTCAACCCTATCAATGAAAGTACTCATTGACTCGCCATTTTTTCTTTGGATGAGGCAAAAGTCTTCGCGCAATTTTGCCTTTCGGGATCGAGAACTGGGCTCAAACACTTGTTTTAAGTGTTCCCAAACCAGTTTTGTCGTGGCATGTTTCACAGCTGCATCACGGAACTCTTCGGACACGGAATTGATGAGTATTGCACGTGAACGCAATTTCCTTTTTGCATATTTTGCTTTGGCCTCCTGTTGCTGTCACAGAAGGTTCTTTGGCGGTGCCTGTCTCATCGGTGAACACGAAAAGGTCGTTTTTCTCGAGTAACAACTGAATGTCACGTTTCCAAGTGATGTAGTTGTTTTTGCTAAGCTGCTTGATCCCTGTGGCCTTCGACTCCTTGCCGTCATCCTTTCCCATGGCGAGATAGCTGCAAAAACAAACGAAAAGCGGCAGGAAAAATCCAAAAACTCGGAAATAAATAATTACCATATTATGCCCCAAATTAATCCTAGGGGCAAAATGGTGGGCTTCCCTGCTGAACCACCCTCTGCTACCATGAACATAAGTGGCGAAATGCTTGAAAACCGCAGTGGAAATATGTAAATAGGTCAAAAACCGCATATGTTCATATTCGGAAAATTCGCCGGGAAAACCAGATTTTCAAGCCGCGTTTGATGCGTCGTCTCCCGCCGAACCGTACGCCAATGTCCCGTTTGACTCGAGAGGCCTCTATTTGCGCTCTACGTGGTGACGAACTTCTTGTACGTACATAGTACGAAACTGACGCAAAATGGATCGCAAATTAGTGCAAAAGGCCCGCGATTACACTCACTTATATGGCCAAATAGTGTGAATGAGTAACACACAATAATGAACAAACTTACATGTTTTATTAGAGTCCAAAACATATATTTGATCCAGAACACAGGTAGGCAAGATGGCGCCCAATACAGAAGTGTGAAAAAACTAAAAAAAATTGATGACATGGGTCAATCACATGTCATCACTCGTACACCATATAGGATAACAAGACAGGCAAGAGAGCTTACATCTAGATAGTAGCGCCCTCGCCTTCAAAAGCATAAAAACATCAAATTGTCTGCTATTAATGAGTTTATTGACCAAATAGCAGACCAAAATAAACAAATACACTTTACAAACATGACTTCGTAACACCGGTACGGATCATAACACATATACGCACAACTTGTTTTATTTTGGCTAAATAATGCAAGTTGCATGTTTACAAGAATTTTAATTATAAACGCACTGTCACCTGACGGAAATACTCAAAATAATTAATTTGTGTTTACCTAACACCAACAGTTAGTTTAAATAAATATTACAGAAATAATATTTCTGTTTGTGTTTGCTTTAATTGCATTTGTGTGAGGATTCACTCTCATTCTAGTTCTTTCATTCTCCACCAAGCGATGGGGGATGGGGAAATACCTTAGCTCTATTGTGAGCCCCATTCCTTCCTTGACCCCTGCGGTCACTCCTCTTGGGGTCAGAGATTATGACAAAGGATTTTGTCATATGACACAGTTCCTGTGTCTGTCTCTGACCACTAGTATAAAAGCCTTGGCAACAGGGAGCTGATTAGATTATTCACAGAACACAACCCAAGGTACACCAGGGCATCAAACTTCTTCGCTAGTCTGGTCCCGTAAAAATACAGGGATTGATTGAGGACCCGATGCCACGGATACCCACCCAAAATCTCACTGGACTGCTGCAGATAGTGCCACGAAGACGAATAACCTCGTCGACGAACCTTTCTCAAACTTCCAACACTAACAAAGGGAAAACCCTTTGTCCGACTCTACACGCATATTCGACAAGACAAATCCTTTGTCCGGCTCTATTGTGTATTCGCCAAGACAAAGCCCTAGTAACTTAGCAAAGTTAAGCAATCGACCACTGCGATCCTATCAACCACCTAACGACCATCCAATACCTAGACAACAGACCAAGGAACCAGGAATAGGCCTAAACTGTATTTCAACCACAGTTTAGCATCCAAATTGTGACCGACCGAACCAAGGATCCGTGATAACCTGGTTATCACACTTTACAATATATCTGAGCAATCCAGATCGAGAGATATCTCGATCTGGATTGCTCATATATTGTGATACTGTGATTCTCCACAGTGTAATTTAATAGTATTGCTATTAAATACCATTTAAGTACTGTAATTCATTCTCGTGCATCAATTATTTCGCTACCCATTCTCATATTACTTAGAATAACCCAGGTTAAGTACATTCAGCTTATTTGTAATTATCTTTCTAATAAGTCAGGTCACGACAACTTTGCATAGTTGACCTAGGCTTGACCTTGGAGAGCAGGGAGTTAGAGTAATGATCCATGTCGAGTGAGGCGCTTGTTGGGGTTGACTTAAACTCAGTGCCACTGTACTCAAGTTTATAATGGCTAATAATGTTGAAATAAATGACATAGTCTTACATAAAATGATATATTTGATTGTAAAAATCTCATGAGCCACTTGCTCGTGGGAGCAGCTATCTTGGCCGGCCAGGCACAGAGATAGACAGGTGAGATAGACAGCTCACTAAGTGAGATGTCAACACAAAATACAAGATAAATAAAAACATAATCTAATGCATACAAAATGGTACAATGATAATGTCTTATAATAGTAAATATCTATACGGGGAGGGGGGCACTGCGGTAGCAAGATGGTGACCAGACATGTTTTATGTTGCTCTATATTTTGATGTTTTTGACTGGAATTCCGATGCTGTCAGCAATTTTTGGTGATATTTTGTGGTGTGCATCTACACTGATCTCAGCCAAGAAGAGGAGAGGTGCACATGCAAGTGGAGGTGTTTGTATCGCTTGTTCCGGGCAAATAGATTACAGCTGTGAGTGTTGCGTGATCTATTTGTTGGCTTAGGCTTAGATTTTTGTTTCTGAATGTACTTTACATCGAATTGTGGCATTCGTGGAGTATTTATAGACCATTACATTCAAGTGGCAGAGAGCTAGGTGGCGTGGAGGACTGTATCGAGTGAGATTTGTTGCGAGAAACGAGGATAGCATCGATTGCGGTACTGTTAGCACTCCTAGTGCGCAGTTTCCTACTTGCAAGTTCTTTTGTAACCGTGTGCTGAGCCAGCATAACAAGAGGGACGCTAAAGAGGAACTGAATGATGATTTCTGGTGACAGAATCAAGGCCTGGACTGTGATGAAGATTTTGGACAGCCGACTAGATGTTTTGTGCTTTTTGGTTGTTTCAACCAAGCAAGAAGCTTCTTCTCGACCCATCACCTTATTTAGTTGTTTTGTTGAAATTATATTAGTATTAAGGCATATTTTGTCAGTTGTATTATTCATACTTAATATCTAAGAGCTAACTAACCTCTGGACATTGTACCTTGGCCAGTAGTACATCATACATACATCTACATCTCTTCTTTGATTAGTTTTGTACCTTTCACTGCAATTTCATTTCAAAACTTTAAAAATTGACTAAGTTACTGAAATGTGGAACGATGTTTTGCCGCCTCTACGGTATTCAATTCCTATCAATTTATACAACTTAATTCCACAAAATCTTTTTCAAAATGTTTTTTTTTGGCTAAAGTTGAAAGTACTAAATTACAAGTGAACTGATTCAGAGCAAAAATAGACCATATACAAAGTTGTACTCAAATAGTAGGAAACTTTGGCCGACCAGTTTTTTAAAGTAGGAAGAAAAGGAAATTATGCTAGATTCCCACTTGGCAGAAACTCAGACAGAAAATTTTCGGCTGCAGAAAATTTTGAGAGACTGTGGACTAAAAAGTGGGCAAAAAAGTGCAGAAAAGTAGAATTTAAAAATGGATGCCAGCTAAGGAAGGCAATTTGTAAACACTAATGCTTTCTACATTCAAAATTTTCTGCAGCAGAAAATTTTCTGTCGGAATTTCTGCCAAGTGGGAACCAAGCATTAATTTTTTTTGATACATAGATCTCTTTCTTGATTAGTTTTGCACTTTTGATATAAATTTCATTTCAGTGACTAAAAAATGGACTAAGGTACAAGCATGTGAAGCTGAAATGTGGGTGAATGGTGGATGCCTTTACGGTAGTCTTTTTGTAATTGTCACATACATAGATCAGAACAAAATACAAATATACAAATAAATAATAAATCTACAAATATGTGAAATGAAGTACCAAATTCTCCAGATTCATCCACAGAAATGAGTTTCAGTAATGCAAAGAACCGAGTTTTGGCACCACGTTAAACAGTACGGTTGTGTATACGCGATGAAAGACGCTATACCGCCAGAATATGGGAGAGCTCTGGTGGGATATGCTCCTGAATGGTTAAAAGACAAGGAGTTCACAACCACCATATCTATTTTGCTATACAAATTAAATTGAATGGTTCAGGTTGCAAAACTTACTAATTAAAAGAATGTTTTAAAATTTAAGAACACTACGCATCCCACTGCCCAGATTTAATTTCCGAATTCGCGTTTTTAATTCTACAAAACTTTTAAAAAAGAAAAATTATGAATTTTAAAACAAAATATTATTTAATATTTTGTATTAACAATTGGCACGTGCAAACCACTTAATTACTTACTACTTAATAATTTAGGAATTAATGGTTTCTTTAAATTCAAAATTCTTTCAAAAAGTAAAATTAATTGTTGAATAAAATTTTGATATTACTTTATTGCTTTATGTTCAACTTGTTCAGCTGATTAAAATTCTAATGTGCCAATTACTGCCAATTTGCAGGGGAATCTGAAATGAACACAGCGCTTGAAATACAAAAATTATTTTGAGGTCGAAAATTCTCATTTTCCGAAAAATTTTCTGCTGTATGCGAAATTCGAATTTTGATGCCGCAAACGGCGCTTTGGCAATGGCCCGCCGTGTACGCGATCACTGTCGACCGCATATTTTTTCTTATGATCAAAAAGACAATTTTGTGTTATTTTACCATATCAGTTCCTACTCAATTCTATCATGTTAGTGATTTTAATAATGATGATTTTAATTGGAAATCAAAAATTAGAAATTAATTTTGATGAAACATTGATATGTTACATTTGCAAGAAAGTCAATTAACTTCACATCAATTAAAAAAAATTTTCTTACTTTCATTTTCTTCAACTTTTAATTTCTTTTACCATGAAGGTGAAAATAAAGTTAATAAAATTAGATTTAACTAATTTTGTGTTTTTTATCCGAAAAAATATTAAAGTTTGCTTTCATTATAGAATTTAGTACGTGGCCATGGTTGTGGTTAGCAACTAAATGTTTTCAATTTGGGCTTGAAATGTAAATAAACTTTGAGAATGAAATGTGAATTTATTATAACGCACAGAGAGTTATTAGAGATGATATGCGGTTGAGGGAGATTGCATATATGGCGGGCCGACGCTGAGGCACCGTTTGTGGCATCTAAATTTGGATTTTGTGTCCATCAGAAATTTGATTTTTGACCTCAAAATAGTTTTTGAGCGCTGTGTTTATTACAGATTGCTTTGCAAATTGACAGCAATCGGCAAATTAGAATTCTAATAAATAAAATAATTCATCTTCAGAAAAGTATAATATGAATAAATGCGAAATAATCCTTCTGTGGAAGTTGCAGATGAATAACCGCGAAATATTTTGATTATCGGTATACAAATTATAAATAAGTGCACGTGAATAAGCGCGAATTGAATTAGCGAGTATTCATACTTGTGCCAGTTATAAGGACCCGGAACGTCAGTGCTACGTTTTATAATATTTTTATGTTAGGCTACCTGACGCGACATGCATACGGTCCTAAACCTTCAACTGCGGTTGGTGCGGCAGTTGCACCGCGCCGTGGCTGTGACAGGGTTTTTTGACCCGTTTTATCCAGCGGACTCGCCATTATCTGGCATGTCGTTGCTAACGGGGTAATTTGGTAGAAATGCTCATGTAATAACATGACCTCTTGCAGCACTGGCTTACTCCTTACTGCTAATGTCAAGACAAGTGGGAACCAAATATAAAGTTCCAGATTACAACTCCTCACCTTTCTTATGAGGACAAATTCAAATTCAAACTGTAAAAATGTACACAAATGTCAAGGTGAGCAAAGATTCATATTGATAAGTTATCTAACTACTTCTACTAGGTGCTTTATCATCATTTGCCAAGGATTGAGTATTTATATGATGGGAATACAATCCCATTATGTAAAAATCTAGTTGAAAATTGAAACCTTACATTTATTACCATAATATCTGGTATTACAAAAAACATGCTTCTTACAACATTACAACATTTTCAAACACTTTGCTAGTATTCATCTAATCTTAGGTTTTAATTTAACAATTCCATTCTAAAACTTTTCCTTTAAGTTCTTTGTTTTTGCACTCATGCCATGCCCTTTTGTTTTATTTTTTGTCCCTATTTTACCCTGAAGATGACTTGACAATGGATTCCAAAGGATATGATACCTATCGTTATGTGAAGATGGCCAACAGATATAAGTAAGGATCTACTGCAACCAAATATATCCCTAATTTAATTATATTTACTGGAATGTTTGTTTTGTTTTTTTCTTTTTCGTTTTTTGGTTTTTTATTGCTGCTTGGGATTGCATTTTTTATGTTGCAAATTATTTTCTTGTCAATATGTGAGTTTATTTTTTTTTGATTGAGTGATTATACTTGCAGAGAAGTGAAAAGAACTGCTGGCATTTCAACAACTGATTTAGTTGGAAGGTACTTATAGCTGAATTACAAAACAATAATAAAAATAATTTTTGCTTGTGTATTTTTAAGGATGCTGCTAATGACAAAACAGCATATGTTGCAAGAGGATCAGGCATATGGTATTGATAGAGAGCATTCAGGGAACTTGAGCACAGTTAGTATACTTACTACGACTGATTTTTTAGTTATGTTGCTGCAACATTTATGAATGCACCAACTAATTATAGTTTTTAAATTTCATATTGGTATTTTTGGTAAGCAAATGGTATGCAAAACATAGTCCCTACTCGTGGCAAATCAAACCGTAAATTGGTGAGCGCAGCGAGCAAGTCCCTTACTATTGAGTCTGAATTAAACATGTCCACTCGGTTGCAGAAAAACTGTTGGGTTAATAATGTTGAAATTCGGCATGTCAGTAATGAATGAGTTGTGAGACCGCTTTGTTGTGAGACCGTTGCACTGAAAATTTTTGAAAAATTTTTAGTGCAACGGTCTCGAATTTTTGTTCAAAGGTAAATTTGTATTGTTTCATATTGTTTCATTTCTCATTTAATTGTCATCAAGTGATTGTTTGGCAATTGATTGATTACTTGTTACTAGGATATGATCTATTGTTTAATTTTTGATAAATGATTGGAAAATTTTCAAACTGGAAATATTTTGAATGACACACATGAGTTGGGAATTGCCTTTTAGTAGACACCATTTATATGGCACGAAACCAATCTCTTATGTTTTTAAATTTAGCAAAAAAGTAAAACCGGATAAGAAGCTGGGGAAAAGAAATGCAACCCCCACCCCAATCATGGGAATGAAAACTGGTGTTGTTGGGTTGCTTTTTTTTAGTGTGTGGTTACTATCTCAAAACCTTTATTCAGGATTTTTTATACATTTTCAATTATTAATAAATTCAAGCTGTTTTCAGATCTTGGTAGAAGCTGAACTTAGTAGATTTGAAGCCATATCCTAGTTGAATAGTTGTATGTGTTGACCTTCTGGGCTGCTAGTGACCTTTGTGGACAGTGGAAGTGATGTCCAAATTGAAAATATGCTTTTTGGTAAAACTTTAAAAATCTTTGCCCAATTTTCCTAGAATATCTTCGCAACCGGTTGTCGTATCGGGATGAAATTGGCACCAAGCGATTTGTCTCGTTCTCGCGAATCTTTTGCATATAAATGCATCACCAGATTAGGCCTGGAAGTCTGTGAAAAATGTCACAGAAAAGAGAAGCTTCTAAAAACCCACAAGTTGAAACTCACTGCGAAAACGCTTGTATCTTGCCAACGCTTAGTCTGTTCAATATGCCGCTAACACCATTGGATTGGCTGCACTCTTTCACATCTTTTACATGTGTATGCTTTGCTCAAATATCTACATGGCCCGGGAACTGACGAGAATTACACTGGAAACTCCTGCAAACTCAAAATGGCGGCCCGCTGCAAAACTGCAAATAAGTCCGCCACGGCCTAGCACCGCGTGACAAACGTCTTGTAGCTTAAAAACTTGACGAGCTACATGTCAAAAGCTGGACCCCTACAAACCTGTAAACTTGAAAAATAGTTATTTGTGAAAATAAAACACTCTCTTGTAAAATTGAAATAACATGAGGTTTATATCAAATAGGGCTTTGTTGGGAAGCTCTGGCTACCTCCAAGATTTGGAGTACCCTGCCAGAGCAAGTGAACGAGTACAAAACACAAAGCAAAGTCAGTTCTTCAAGCTCAGCCAACATTTATATAACCTCTTGTCACATGACAAGGACATGTGACCAAGGCAAGGTAGTAGATGAGACACATTGCTTTGACTGCTGGCATCATCTATTGCCAAAATAAACAACTAAAACAGCAAATGCACCACCATTACATCAACATAAATATGGTGATGCCCAATAAATAAAGGAAATACTATTTCACAAGAATGCAATTAATCTAAAAAATATTTTGACTGCAATATGATTACAAATAAAAGATACACTCTTGTGATATACACATGGTAAATGCTACTTGCATTACCCATTATGGCGCATGAGAAACAGTTTGGATTTACAATCACCAACAGTATGACAGTTTGTTGTGTTTTGTTGAAAGATGAATTTTTGATAACCAGGACACAATTGATTGTCTGATGACAAAATGAAAGTTTCAAGAAGGTTTTGGTACATTTCTGAGTTTACAATATCATCAACAATGTGTATGGAACTTGTTTCTTTGCTAGACAAGCACTGACACATAATTCTACTTGCTTGAAACATTGAAGTGTAGCAAAGGCATTCTGGACCGGTGGGCGCGTCTTTGGATTTTGTGATATCACTCTCAGTGCGAGTGATATCAACAGCGCGGGTAGTTTTGTCTTATTTTCGTTCACCACTTTTCCTAATTTATTTTTTGTTTTTATATATACGCCGGGAAAATGGCTGATGGAAGTAAGAAGAATTCAAAACCAGGATTGTTCAACAAGGAGAAGAACCCAAAAAAACAAGATGATCCTACTGTGTCCCGATCTGCACTCTACGCTCCTGAACAACCCGAATAACTGATTTGCTGTGGAAAATCAACGGTGCTAGAAAATAAAAATAAATGATTATAAATTAAGAAAAATAAATTATTATAAATACAATAAAACAAATAAAATCTAAAAAAACACAACAGCAAAACTCATGTTCATAGTTTTCCAGTCTCTGTCTCTGTCCCATAACGCTAACGTGATTGGTCATATTACGTAAAATGGCGCGCAAATTGTATTTTTGCGATTATAATAACGCCCATCACACAATAAATAATTTTTTTCGAAACACACTGTTGGATGGATTGTCATTTTTGATTGTATTTTCGATCTAAAAATTGTGTTTGGGCATATGACGTCATATGCGAAAATGGCGCTCAAATTGCATTTTTAATCAAATACACTGTTAGATGTAAAATGCAATTTGGGTGCCATTCGCATATGACGTCATGTGCCCAAACTGTAAATGTACAGGGCCTGAATCCTAAGCACGCACGTTGAAATTTGCTCGAAAAATGGCCTAAAAGACTTTTAAGAATTTTCGACGCAAAATCCCGTTTTTCATGCCGCAAATCGTCACTCGCGGTCCGCCGCTCGTACACGCAAGTCCCGTACTTGCTTGATATCGCTGAAAGTCGGCCTACATTGTCCCACGGCTGCACTGCGCTACTGCATTCGCAAAACTCGAACAAAACGGCCGCAGATCTTGTTATGATGCCGCACACACTCGATACAAACAGAAGATATATTATTAAAACCATACTTTGGATTTATTTAAACTAAAACAAGCAGACATGACATCTTGTCATGCATGTCGCCATCTTGGCGGTACATAGAAGACAAGGTGTAATCACATGATCGTGAGATCACACCTCACACGCTTACTGACATGTGACATCAAAACTCTGGTATCACAACTGTCAATCACACAATAAAAACAGTCTGTTGTCTGCTTACATCTAGATAGTTAGCAGACGACCTTGCAAACACAAAATACAACTCTCATTAATACACTAAAGTCAAAACCAGTTAATAAATGTCACACTCGGTTATTATAAGACATAATTTGGTAAAGTATTAGACAATTCAAAATTATTAAGGACACAATCAGGCTATTAATTCTCAACTCAAATTTTAACACTTTAAAATAGTCACAATAGAGTAAAATAATCTCATCTCACCACAAACACTCGTTTCTAATGTTAGGCAATTATTAACGCTTAAAATTGCATTACAGCGGAACACCAATAATTATTAGATGTCAATGCACACAATTTCCACTGTATTATTAAACACCATGCAAAAGACCGCTCACATTGTGACAAATATAACCCATTGTCACAAAGTAAGCCCCTATAATTATTACTAAGTCAAATCAATTTACGAAATAAGGACTTGGACATAAAAATTCTTGAACCAATATGCATTGAGTACAACACGACAACACAAACACAATTTTTAGATCGAAAATAGAATTTGGGCGTCATTTGCATTTGTTGTCATATGACGTTATTGGCCAATAGCCAATCACATTAGTGTTACGGGACAGACTGAAAGAAAAACAGAGACTGGGAAACTATATTGATGTTAAAGGAGGTTATTAAAACAATGGATGAAAGACTATACCGATTGAACTCAAGTGGAAAGTTGGAAAGGAGCGCTTGAAATGAGAATGGAAAAAATTGAAAATGATAAAAGCTCAGAATAACAAGTTGGAGTGTTCTCGCGTCGGACAACTTTGAAGAGAACTGTCAGCTTAAAGATGCCGTGTCCTATTTACTAAATAAAGTTGAAGATTTCGAGAATTGCTCACGTCAGGTTAACCTTCCAAGAGCCAATGTTTCTAATGAACATGGCAAACCGATAATGTATACATTTGTATAATTGCATAAAGCTGTTGTATGGTAGCGCTTTAGCACTAGTTGTTGTGGTCGGCACTAGATGGCGCTTATATTTAATAATTTCAAAACATGAGACTCACTCTGATCGCGATAAAATTTTTATTAATTTTATCAAAAATTCAAATTCATCTATATTTAATGCATTAAAACTATTTGCAAAATTTAAAACATGCTAAATAAGTTATCTACAAAACATCTCATTTTCCAGTAGAGTTTTGAACAAAAATTTATAAATTCATAACTTTACTGGAATTTGGATATTTTGTTTTTACTTCCCACCACAAATGGTGGTGGCGCTCTAAGCCGAAGCGCTTTAATTAATTGCAGGGCAGCTGCCCAAAATTTAACATAGAAAGATTTAGGGACTGAATTTTGCAAGCCTTGTATTTTGTAGAATTTTTAACTAAAATTTTTTAAATTTATATGATAAAATTCTTTATTATGAACAATACAAAGTAGCCAAGCATTAGAATTTTTAAAAAATTTTTAAGGAAAATTTCCTACACCAGTGTGGTGATAGTATACATTTGTATACATCATTGGCTCTTGGAAGGTTAATCTCGTTTTCCGAGAAGAAGAGGAACGGAAAAATTGGAAAACAACAGAAAAACGTATTAGCACAATAATAGAGCAGCATTTTGTGTTTGTCGACCAGCATTGCCCGAGCACATAGGATTGGTAGAATGGGCAAAGGAAAACGATCAATAATTGTTAAATTTGAGATTGAAAAAAAACGCCGCCAGATTTTGTTTGATAAAAAACTACTTAAAGGAACAAATGTCAAGGATTTTTGGCGGAAATTCGTAAAACAAGCTCGTGTTTATTATCCCTCAAATTCCCAAATTTTTAGAACAACGTAGACCGCGATTAATAGTCACAATTGTGACAGTTAGGAGTTTCTGATTTTAAGTGGTTTAGTGCTGTTACCATGATTTAACCAACTGACATTAAGTGAAAAAAATGCGTGAAGCGGGGGAAAGAGCCATTGTGAGATATGATCGTATTGCTACTAATGATGCAACATACCGCTGGGATGCAACAACACAACAATTGGAACGCAACAATACAACAATTGGAACGCAACAACACAACAATTGGAATGCAACAACACAACAATTGGAACGCATAGAGATGGAAAATCAAAAAACAATTTGAGATCATGAATGGAGCGGAACAAACACTAAAATTAGGAACATTAAGTCGAATATGGTCATGGAAATTAGAAATAAAAATTCTTTGTTTTGGAACTATATTGAAGAAAACGAGATTATATTACTTAGTGAAACGTGGATGGAAGAGCGAGAAAGAAAAATTAGTTGCAGGGCTGAACTCATCGTTTGTATAGTAAAAAGGATTTAAAAAAATAAAGACGCGCTAAGGAAAAACACCTAGTTAAAAGTGACTTGCAGGGAAAATGGACTATCAAAGCATGGGTTTTTGGTGCGCTTTTAAATTGTAGAATTGGACAGGAACATGGCATGGTGGTCACCATTTATTGTAATGAGGATGTATCGAAGTTGATATCGGAACTGACACCTATTGTCGAAGATTGTGTACATAAAAGGAGTAAATTAATTATGTTTGGTGACCTCAATGCTCGTATTGACAAAGAATATGTCAAACTAGGTGTTGTGTAGAAAAACAAACATTCTCAAGATGAGATGGTTAATGAAGATGTCCGTTTATTACTCCTGTTTGAACTCAATATGGTTTAAAAATTTTGAATGGAATAGTTTTTGACGACTGGGAAGGGAAAGTCTCGTCAATTAACGCGAAGGGCTCGGCTGTAGTAGACTATGTGATTGCTAAAGATTATCAATTGAAAATACAAGGATGAAAATACAAGAACGGCCAGACTCTGACCACCTGCCAATACAAACGTGGATTGACTGGTAATGTTAATGAGTGTGGAAACAATGAGCCTTTTCACTTATTGCCAGAGAACCCGACTGAGCGTGCTCTGCGCTTGTGCAGTTATGTTAGTTGTGTACTTGTACGACCGTGGTTGACAAGCCTAACATGTACTGAGGCCTGTAGTACGTGACAAATGCTTCAAAAACTGATTTTTGACAGACTTCTGTGTTTTTCGTGTCGCGTTTGGTCCCTTGGATGTTTCGGAATCTTCGGTGGCGATAACCACTCTCTAAATGCGCACTATGTCGCGCGCTGTTGGAGTTTGCTTCATTGCGCGTGGCTTACAGGAGAGCCTCATACTCGCAACGCTGAAAATGGATAAGCTGCTCGATGGTCAAGTGGAAATGGTGAAAATATTTAAAACGTGGCAACGCCAAAGTGATGCAAAAACCCGGAAAATAGGCCAAAAACGTTTTTACACTTTTCGTTTTTCGGATGGAAATTCCAAAAGTTTCTACCGATTTTTGTGCTCTTCGTCCCGCCGCTCGTTAACACAAGTCCCGTACACGCTCACAATTGTCGATTGTCGGTCTATATCGTCCGCTGGCTGTAGGTATTTAGTAAATCTAACATGTGATTTCAACCTATTTGTGGCTGTGTTTATGTCAGAGATTGTCATAACACAGCTCTGAATTATTTTCTTTGTAACAAAGGCCCCTGTGTTATAATAATTGCCAATTAGGCATTTAAGATATTGTCTGTAATTTCATTTTGGCAATTATTGATCATTAACAGTTATTTTGGTATTATTAATTTAGTTAATGGTCTTGGCTAGTTTACCAAATTGGTAGTTTTTGTTTTCATGTCAAAACTGTATTTTCTGCACCAATTTGGTTCATTTGTTTGTCATTTCTCCTTATAGAGAACTGCATGTCAAGTGATCTAGATGTATGACATCAGTTCTCTATTTTACAAAGCATTTCCATCACCTAGGTGATGAGTGGCTATTTTTAGCAATGACTTAATGCTTTTATTCAGCCCGAGACTACAATTTGTCCAGGGCCTTCTCTTTCCTGCCCAGGTTCAGCCAAGATGGTGCCTGTGAAGTGCTCCTGCCAATAAACAAGTTGTTTTACATGTTTGGACTGTTTGAGAGTGAGTTTTCTCGAAATTATAAGATTTATAACAACACTGGCATATGAGCAGTTTGTCTGCGGCCGCCGAGAGCCTTTACGCGGCCAAAGAAGCACGAGAAGTCACGTCGCCGATTCCGAGACGTACTGTGCGAATCGAAGTTCACGTACGTTAGCCAGAAGCCGCTCGTCCCACATGCGGCTGGAATTCAGCGAGAATTCCCTACATCGTACCGCAGCAAAGCACCATTCGGTGCACATTTGGTTTTCACCTTATTGCGGTATTTTTGATGTCCAGTGCGTACCAGTTGAGTCGAAATTCTGAAATTACTGCCAGGTACCAAGCAAGGTACGAGAAACACAGCCAGCCTATCGCCGGAGCGCTCAGAAGCATATTTAAGGCCGACTTTTGGGTCGACGGGAATCGCGGCAACTTTTGGCCGCAGCCGGGCCACCGGGTCCCGCCGAGCGATCTCGGATTTTCCATCCAAAATCAAAATTTCCAAAAATTGCAAAAATTTGATTTCCACCAATTTCTTGACCATTAAGGAGCTCGTGGGTCCTGGCCAAACCTATTTCACAACACTGGCTGCACTACGTTACTTTCAACGTGAATTTGGTTTAATGCCGCCGCGGAGCTCGTTTTGGTGCCGCACAAATGCTCAAACGAACGAAACACTCGATATTAGATAAAATACTTGCGTTTTATTACTAAAAATAGGCGGGCATGACATCTTGTCATGCAGGTCGTCATCTTGACGATATCACCACCCTGTTGCCACTTGTCACCTGACTTATGATGACACATGAACAAAGGACCAGAGTGTTTGATATGTGACATCAAACTCTGATGTCACAGCTGTCAATCACACACTATAAAGACAGTTTGTCGTCTGCTTACATGTAAATAGGTAGCAGACGAATTACAAAGTACAATAAGTCACATTCGGTTATTAAACTTGACAAATCAATTGCAATAAGTCTCAATTGGGTAAACTAACAGGCATACATCAGTATACAACAATTAACTCAGCTCAGGTACTTGACATCAGCAGTTTTGACAAGTATTTATCGCTTAAACTGTCAAAACACTAATTATTAAATTTATGACGCTTCACAACAATTAAACATTAACACTCGGCTACTATCTACGCTTAAAATAGCAATGCACGATGCTTAACAATTGCAACAATGTCACCAAGATCGCTAAAAACAGTCAATTTAACCTATGACCGATTAAATTTGTAAAACTCAAAAACATTATACACTGGACCTGATTAAAAATCCAAAACCTAATATGCATTAGCTAAAAATTGCACACATACGACAACAAATATGATAATGCTGCAGTGAAAGCTGTTAACCATATATTTTCTTAAAGTTGCACAAATCCACTCTGTAACTCTCGTCCGTATCTCATGAACGCTTAGTCCGTTTTGAATATCGTAAACTCCATTGCATTCCTTGTAAAATTTCGCTTCTAATGGTTATAAATATGTTGCCTACCTAGGCCTACACTGTCCGGTAAAACACTAGAAGAAACACTGCAAATCCAAGATAGCACACTATCGCCAAAATGGCGATATCTCGCGAACGGTTAGGCCTACGACGATGGGCCTAACGCCATTCGATTCCTCTTGCCCTCGCGCTTCGAATGGTACCAAATTCAGCTTCGTAGCACAAAAAGTCGGCGAGTTAAGAAGCAATAAACGATACCCTACAAAACCTGAAAACCCAAACGTATGTTATTAGACAAAATAAAGACACTTGGCTTAAATAAATAACAACACAACAAGTTTATATTAAAGGCAAAAACAAGGACCTGCTCAAATTAATCTGACATTCAATATGTCGATAAAAGCAAGTGCCAATACAGAGTTCAGTTGACACTGACCAAGACTAGGCAGTAGCCAAGTCAAGACCAGGCAGTAGATGAGACAACTTGCTCTTACTGCCAGCACCATCTATTGACTGAATAGACAAACTAATACAGCAAATGCTTCACCATTACATCAAGATGGATATGGAGATGCTCAACAAAAATATAGAAACTCTCTAAACTTCTTTTACTTGTAATAACTTGACACAACTCACAGTAATGAATGTCCCCGACATTATTACATCCCTTGTGTGACAAGTACTACACAAGTGCAAAAAGACAACCATCATTACTAAGTAACTAGTAACTGCTGCAACTCGCAATTACCCACAATTCTGTCAACATGTAATAGACACTTAAACTGCTCTGAACTGTTGTGGAATATGTTTGGCCAGGACCCACGAGCTCCGTAATGATCAAGAAATTGGTGGAAATCAAATTTTACAATTTTGGAAATTTGGATTTTGGATGGAAAATCCGAGATCGCCCGGCGGGACCCGGTGGCCCGGCTGCGGCCAAAAGTTGCCGCGATTCCCGTCGACCCAAAAGTCGGCCCTAAATATGCTTCTGAGCGCTCCGGCGATAGGCTGGCTGTGTTCCTCGTACCTTGCTTGGTACCTGGCAGTAATTTCAGAATTTCGACTCAACTGGTACGCACTGGACATCAAAAATACCGCAATAAGGTGAAAACCAAAAGTGCACCGAATGGTGCTTTGCTGCGGTACGATGTAGGGAGTTGGCACTGAATTCCAGCCGCATGTGGGACGAGCGGCTTCTGGCTGACGTACGTGCACTTCAATTCGCGCACTACGTCTCGGAATTGGCGACGTGGCTCTGCGTACTTCTTCGGCCGCGTAAAAGCTCTCGGCGGCCGCAGACAAACTGCTTATATGCCAGTGTGAATTAATGCATGTAATTTCGAGAAAACTCACTCTTAAACGGTCCAAACATGTAAAACAACTTGTTTATTGGCAGGAGCACTTCACAGGTGCCATCTTGGCTGAACCTGGGCAGGAAGGAGAAGGCCCGGGACAAATTGTAGTCTCGGGCTGAATAAAAGCATTAAGTCATTGCTAAAAATAGCCACTCATCACCTAGGTGATGGAAATGCTTTGTAAAATAGAGAACTGATGTCATACATCTAGATCACTTGACATGCAGTTCTCTAAAAGGAGAAATGACAAACAAATGAACCAAATTGGTGCAAAAATTACACTTTTGACATGAAAACAAAAACTACCAATTTGGTAAACTAGCCAAGACCATTAACTAAATTAATAATACCAAAATAACTGTTAATGATCAATAATTGCCAAAATAAATTTACAGACAATATCTTAAATGCCTATTTGGCAATTATTATAACACAGGGGCCTTTGTTATAAAGAAAACAATTCAGAGCTGTGTTATGACAATCTTTGACATAAACACAGCCATAATTGGGCTGAAATCACATGTTGGATTTACTACATACCTACATGAACATCTAACATGTGCTAGATATTTTCCCGTACGATAACACAAATGCGGCCAGACAGATGGGAAACGCCCAAGTGCCAAAACTGTCCAAAAACAAAAAAACTATTGCCAGTACTCCTGTGCTTATATGACAATTTCCTACTGAGTGTAGGTTATAATTAACGAAGTTACACGTGGATTCCAAACAATAAACAGTCATTTATTCTTCTTTTGTACATGAGCTGCTTGTTACCACGGAGGCAGCCATCTTGGATACCAGAGAGTGTAAGCGCGCCAGGCAGTAGATGAGGCATGGGAACACAACATAGAGCGCCATCTATTGCCATAACTGGCACTAAATTATACAAACATCACCAATACTTCTAGATAACTTTGGTGATGTTAAAAGAAAACCAACTAAACATGACAATGACGCATGATGAGACTTTTTACGCATCAAACAGCAACAAAATCAAAAGTTACCAGTTTTTACACTTGGAAAAATAACAGTCTGATGTAGAATTTCATGCTGATTCTGTAAAAGTGAATATTATTGTCGTAAGACAACCGGTTCACAAGTTATTAACTTAAAACCGAATGCATGCAGACATTCAAAACTGCAAACATTGCAAAACAACTCGTAAATACAATACTACACACGTGTGAGTGATGAGATAAGTACCACATACACTAACAGGTGGTTGGCAAAAGTCTGAAATTTCAATGGGATTTTTGACATTTTCCCATTTATTGTCCGATTTTAATGCGGATTTTTTCAATATCCATCGGAATTAGGTAGTGTTCATCAAACTACTTGAATTTATATAAAAAAATTATTTTTATAAGTAATTTTTAAGTTTTGACCAATTTTGAAAAGTAAATGCAAATTTGGAAATTTTGTCTGCGTGTTGAGAACTATATGTAAACTGAAGATCAAATTGTCAGGAAAATACCAGTTAATATAACATTAAAATAATTTTAATATAGAGATGAAATCTCACAAATTTCCATTTATTTATCAAAATCAATCAAAACTCAAAAATTAAAAATAATTTTTTTTTGTATATAAAATTTATGTAGTTTGATGAAACCTACCTAATTTCGATGAGAAGTGCAAAAATCCACATTAAAATCGGACAATAAATGGGAAAATGTCAAAAATCCCATTAAAATTTCAGACTTTTGCCAACCACCTGTTAGTGTATGTGGTAATTGTACACTTGAGTGGTCCGTCCTGGTCCTATTTGCAGTTGTGGTAGCGAAACTGCACTTCGAATGATCATAAATTGCAAAAAACGATTTTTCAATTTTTGCTGGAAAAATCGGAATTTCTCCCCGTCCTCAAGCCACCACGTCTCGCCGGAGTTATACGCGAGGTCCCGTCGATCGTGATTTTTCTCAAAATGCGCGATATCTCGTCCTATCGCTTTGCTGCCATGCTGGATGCAAAAACGTGTTGATTGGAGCTGCAAATAGTCCAAATCAATGCAAAAGAGCTGTGTTTGCTTCACACATGGATCCTTGATGTGTTTCTGATGCAAACACACATCCAGCTGCTTGGCAACAAACTGGCCGCGATCAGGATCGCTTATAATGCCAATAAACACATATTTCAAGCAAAAACTCACTAATACAACTGTCCAAAGTCCAGTAATCATCCATTGTTGCACTGAGAAAAAAGGTCAGCCATTTTCAATCATCAAAGATAGAGAGTATTTAATCTCAAACCCAGGAAAGTTACATCAGGATAAAAAGCCATAAGACTATAAATAACTCAAAAGTAGGAAGGGATCACACCCTTGACCAGTGGGTGATCCCACACAACTAGACAGGCACATGGATCTCTGCTTACATCTAGGTTAGAGCAGAAACACAAAGTGCACTCAGTGAAATAAATACAAGCAATAGAGAGCAGACTCAAAACTAGGAAAACAGGCTAATATGAATCTGCAAATGCACTGAATATAAATATCAAAATAAAATACAAGCACTTCAGATAATATTATGATGATATCATCAGATCATCATAACATGATAAAATCATAACTAAAAATAAATGTGAACATCTTGAAATGTTACAAAAACACACATCAAGCACAAACTATGTACATGGCATGACGTACACAAATGTTTCCATTTACCTGGACCTACAATCGCTCCTATAAACAGAAACCGGTGTGAACAACACACATTAGGCCAGACAACTTACAACACATGATGTCATGGCCTATAGAGAAAAACACACTATTGGGATAACACATCAAATACAGTGTTGCACAAAACTTTGATGAAACACTGTGCAGCCACTTCGTAAAGATGTCTGCTACATTAAATTCCCCTGAGACTTTACACAATTCAAAATAACCTTTTTCGAACCAGTCTCGGAGAAAATGATACCGTATTCTGATGTGTTTGGTCTTCGAATTTTCTATATCATTAGACGCAAACTGAATCGATGACAATGAATCGGAATTGACAGATGGGTTATTGACACGGTCAAATAGGAGACAGTTCTCGAACAAGCAACTCAACCAATAGCTTTCCTTTACTGCTTGGGAAAGAGCTATGTACTCTGCCTCCATAGATGAACATGCAATAACAGATTGTTTTTTACAACCCCATGAAATCACACAATTTCCTAAATAAATCATGAAACCACCAAAACTCTTGTAACCAACAAGGTCCGTGGCCCATGATGCATCACTAAACACCGACATATCCTCTTCTTTACACGTTAAGAGGTTCAAACAATAACTCTTTGTATTCACAACGTATTGTAATACTTGGAGCAAACATTTAATATGCTTTAAAGAGTGTGCATTATTAAATTGCGAGAGGTAGCTCACTGAATACATAATGTCGGGCCTCGTACGTGATGCTAAAAACATCAAACTTCCTATTAAGTTACGATAGGGAAATTCCGATTCAATTTTATGTTCTTTGGGGACAGTTAGAGTGGTGCCCACGGTCACAGGTACTTTAATAAGCTTGTTAGCAACAACAGCATATTTACTCGCCAATTGATCAATAAACTGTGTTTGATGCAACATCAACTTGTTGTCATCACGGTCAAATCCCACACCTAAAAGCTTGGACACGCGTCCAAGGTTGACTGCATTAAAGTGCTTGCCAATTTCTTTAATCAAATGATTTTGAACTTTTTCATTTTGTGCAAACAGCACCATATCGTCAATATAGACTAATAACAGAGCTTGCGTGCCATAGGTGTAGACACAGTTAAATCCTGTGACTTTATCAAAACCTATTTTGTCTAGGGCAGCAACTAATGTCTGATACCAAATGCGACCGGACTGGTGTAGATCGTACAAAGCACGAACTAGGTACCACACAACCAGGTCGCTTAGACTTAACACCCTTAGGTAAATCCATATAAATAGGATAATCAAGTAACCCATACAAGTATGCACACTTGACATCCAAGTGCACATCAGACCATTTGCGCAAGACCACCAAAAGACAAAAGAAAAATCGGACTAATACAAAATTCACTACAGGACTAAACACTTTATAGTCCAGATCATAAATTTGGCGGAAACCTTGCGCAACAAGCCGGGCACGGAACCTGACAATAAGACCCTCAGCATTCTTTTTCAATTCATAGATCCACTTGGATCCGAGTATATGGCTGTGATCAGGTTTAGGCTTTAACTCAAACACCTCTCGCTCTTCAAGAGTATCAAGCTCCTCCTGCATGGCAGAAATCCACTCATCCTTTTCATGTGACGCCATGGCTTCTTCAAAAGTGGAGGGCTCCTGAACAACCTCAGCCAAATATACTTGCACAGTATAGCATTCGGGGTCTGAATCTGCATCAATGTCAGTTTCCTGCATCGTGGTCTGAGCCACATCATCACCATCTCTCAACTTGGGAAACCGTATCAACTAAAGGCTCAGATGGTTTCCAATTGAACTTATCTGGACTATAGGGAATTTTTAACGCCTGCTCACAGTAGTCACGGAGTTCTGGCCTACTTCTAAGGAGAATTTTGCAACCTGGCGCATAAAAATAAATATCCCACTTGCCCTTTGTAGTCCCAGACTGGCGTTGAACTTCCACACGCTCCCACCCTGGTTTGTTAGGATTGGAGCCATATTAAAACTTTTAGAGGAAGTTGGCTTCAAAGGTGTCGTAGACACAGGTACAGGTTTCCTCCGAGAGGAAACATAAGGTGGGATTTCCTGTACATTGCCAACATTAAGATGCCTTTGAGGCGCTTTAGGAGCTGGACGTACAGGGGTTAAAGGTTGAGGTTGGTTAGAGGAACTGTCATCATCACTGTCATCACTAAACTCGACAGATGGGTTATAATGAAATTCCCTACTGTCTAAGATATAAAGAGGATCATCATTTATCAACTACATCCTTATGCAAACGGGACTCATCGAATTTAACATGCTTAGATTCGTAAACGTCATTTGAAATTAAGTCCCAAATGCGATAACCTTTAGTACCCATTGCATAACCAACAACAACCCCTTCCAGGCCCTAGAATCCAATTTACTAGCCCTATTGGCTTTAGGTATATGAACATAGGCCAAACAGCCGGGAATCCGCAAATGAGACAGATAATGTCCTTTTGGGAAATAAGACATAGGGGATTTCATTTCCTAACCTCGAATGAGGATATCTATTTTTCAAATAGATCATTGTCATGGCCAACTCGGCCCACAATGACTTAGGTAAGCCAGAGGACAACAGCATAGCTCTAATGCTATCCAAAAGCGTACGGTTAATACGCTCGGCAACCCATTCATCTCGGGGCTATAGGCGTTGGTTCTTTGAATTTCAACACCTAATGTGTCCAAAAATACCTCAAAATCCCCTGACGTGAACTCACCTCCGCGATCAGTGCGGATAGCCTTAATTTTTGACCCGCTAAGCCTCTCTATTCTAATATGAAATTTTTTATAAGTTTCAAAAACCTGACTTTTGAACTTTAGGGGAAAAATCCATGAGTAGCATGAGCAATCATCTACAATACAGAACAGGAACCTCGCATCACCTAAAGATGGGATTCTACACGGGCCCCATAGGTCCATGTGTAGGAGTTCCAAAGGGTTCTTAGCAACTAATGAATTCTCAGATTTAAAGCTAGCCCTAGTTGATTTCGATAACTCACAGTTGTCACAGATAGTGTTACAAACTTTCTCATTTAAATCAATACCTTTAACATTTTTATCACAAATTAAACGATTTAAACCCTTAGTGTACATATGAGCAAACCTCTGATGCCACATATTTACATTAATGGCGTGACTCTCGAGCTTGCTCGTTTCACTAGACTCTGTATTGCCATTTCCAGAAATTTTAACATTTAAATCACCTTTGGCACCTAAACTACTGGATGGCTTAAATTGAACAGGTCCTTGCTCTCGGTACAGGCCATCATCAAGCATACCATGCAACGAGCAGACTTTAGAATTTATACACTTTTAACAAATCATTACAAATCAAAATGTGAAATTTGGCACGATCGATTTTTCCCACGGAGATTAAATTACGTTTAAAACCTTTAACGTAATAAACACTTTGTAGAGCAATGATATTGAGGACATTTTTCACTTTAACAGTCAATTCAACAGTTCCTCTTCTGGTGATGCTTGAAGATCCTTCTCCTAACACCAATTTCATTGGTTTGAGCTCTTCAAAGTCGCAGAACATGTTCCGATCTCCGCAGACGTGATGAGAAGCACAAGTGTCCAAATACCATTCAACTTCGCCATTTTGGACATTTGCACTGCAGACACTCGGTGATTGGATTACTGCTGGCTCGCCGACTGCATTCGCATACCAGGCTTGCTTGGTGACCTGGCTCTCTGGGGCTGGAGGAGCTGCACGGCGCCCACGACGTCGACCACGACCTCGTCGTCGGCTACGTTGCTGCTGACCGTCACGTTGGACCTTTGGTTTCACACAATCTTGTACGAAATGGCCATTTATGCCATAATTAAAACACACAATACTCTGCAGATACGATTTATCGCTGGAACTTGATGCACTAACTTCACTTTTTGCACTTTAGCCTTTAAGACCGCATAAATAAGCAGTCGCAGCCTCCAAATTTTTGTCAGTTGCGGCTACAAGACGTCTTCAGTTACTTTCAGCTAGTAACGCGGTGCAAACATTGTTGTATGTAAATTCATTCTTTTTCCATTGGTAAATCGCTTGGATCTGATGCTCAAATTCCTTTCCGATCCTGCTAATGAGCAAATACGCTTTAATGTGTCCAAAGGGCTTAAGTTGGGCGTTCGCCGTCTCCATGTCATCTCCGGCTTTTCCAGACGTGCGATAAAAGCATCCAATTCCTCATTTTCCTGTCGGCGCATGCAGTAGAATTCTTCAACTAGAGATGCTTCTCGAGCAATGGAGCTCGGTTC
This sequence comes from Strigamia maritima, assembly GCA_000239455.1. Taxonomy (NCBI): domain Eukaryota; kingdom Metazoa; phylum Arthropoda; class Chilopoda; order Geophilomorpha; family Linotaeniidae; genus Strigamia; species Strigamia maritima. The sequence goes on from JH431088.1 coordinate 72,176, forward strand.
AAACAAATCCTTCAAATGTTTCCAAACATCTTTTGTTGTCTCCTTTTTCATCGCTGCGGGTTGAAGTTTCGGAACTAGGCATTGCAAAATGATGGCCCGTGCTTTATTTTTCTCCTTTTCAAATTTTTCACGCTCTGTGGCTGGAGCAGTCGCCAATGGTTCAACTTCTTTGCCCGTGACAAACTTCCAAAGTCCCTTTTCCTCGAGTAATAGTTGGACATCTATTGTCCACTGCAAATAGTTTGTTTTGTCCAACTTCTCGATCCCTGAAGAGACAGACTTCGTTATATCCTTCGCGGACATAATGCTGAGCTGAAATGTAAAAGAAAAATGAGACAGAAAATGCTGAAATAGTGAAATATGCAATTTTCGACCTTTGATTACCCAAACTAGTATTTTGGGCAATCTGTACCGTGTTCCAGGGTTAAAACCATCCTCTGCTACCATTTGTACACTTGAGTGGTCCGCCCTGGTCCTATTTGCAGTTGTGGAAGCGAAACTGCACTTCGAATGATCGAAAATTGACAAAAATCGATTTTTCAATTTTTGCCGGAAAAGTCGGAATTTCTCCTCGTCCTCAAGCCACCGCGTCCCGCCGGAGTTATACGCGAGGTCCCGTCAATCGTGATTTTTCTCAAAATGCGCGATATCTCGTCCTATCGCTTTGCTGCCATGCTGGATGCAAAAACGTGTTGATTGGAGCTGCAAATAGTCCAAATCAATGCAAAAGAGCTGTGTTTGCTTCACACATGGGTCCTTGATGTGTTTCTGATGCAAACACATCCAGCTGCTTGGCAACAAACTGGTCGCGATCAGGATCGCTTATAATGCCAATAAACACATATTTCGAGCAAAAACTCACTAATACAACTGTCCAAAGTCCAGTAATCATCCACTGTTGCACTGAGAAAAAAGGTCAGCCATTTTCAATCATCAAAGATAGAGAGTATTTAATCTCAAACCCAGGAAAGTTACATCAGGATAAAAAGCCATAAGGCTATAAATAACTCAAAAGTAGGAAGGGATCACACCCTTGACCAGTGGGTGATCCCACACAACTAGACAGGCACATGGATCTCTGCTTACATCTAGGTTAGAGCAGGAACACAAAGTGCACTCAGTGAAATAAATACAAGCAATAGAGAGCAGACTCAAAACTAGGAAAACAGGCTAATATGAATCTGCAAATGCACTGAATATAAATATCAAAATAAAATACAAGCACTTCAGATAATATTATCAGATCATCATAACATGATAAAATCATAACTAAAAATAAATGTGAACATCTTGAAATGTCACAAAAACACACATCAAGCACAAACTATGTGCATGACATGACGTACACACATGTTTCCGTTTACCTGGACCTACAGTAATTACCTCTCATCGCTCACACATGTGTAGTATTGTATTTACGAGTTGTTTTGCAATGTTTGCAGTTTTGTGTTTCTGCATGCATTCGGTTTTAAGTTAATAACTTGTGAACCGGTCGTCTTTCGCCAACCACTGACATAACTGCGCATGTGCAGAGCTCGCTCGGTCGCATCCTCTGGCGATAGGTGAAAAGGCTTATTCCAAAATTTTGTAGTACTTGGCGCTGGACTGAGGATAAAGAAATAATTTCTTGTTTTTAACAAAAAATGATGCTAAATTAAGTGTGAATATTTGGGATACTATTAAGACTGCCTCTTTTTGAAAATAAAAATGAGCTGTTAAATTTAAGCTATGGAACTGGATATCAAGAAAACCGGAGGATAGAGAAAAACTGATCTTGGTTTGATGTATATGGGACGGCGAAAATGGTGAACAACTAAAAAGTACATGCGAACTGATACTATCGTCTTAGCCCGTTCTATTCGAATACAATGCCATGGCGTTTTAAGATAGAAAGTGAGTAGTATAATCAGGGGGGCGTCACCGTTGTTCAACCAAGATGTTGCTTTTTTGTTGCGCTGCTGATTTTGACTGAAATATTGAAGATAATTTTGTTTTGGAGCGACCTATGACTGTTGGTTTTGAGTTGGGAGTTGCAGACACCATTTCCTTGCTTGATAAGGCCATTTATGAGTTGCCATTGGGCAGGAGTGCTGTATTTTGTGTCGCTCGTTCCGGGTGACACTGTTGTGAGTTTTTGAGCATTATTGGGTTAGGCTCACATTATAGTGATTTTTTTTGTTGCAACGCATCGATGACGGAAGAGACAAGAAGAAAATTTGGACTCGATCTGTACCAAGCATTTAGCGGATTATATGTCGGAAAAGTCACCAGACGTACAGAAGTTGATTACCGTGTTGATCTTGTTCCAGTAGGATTGATGTGTTTATTAAGTGATCATTGCAAGAGACCATCATACTGACTTTAATTCATTGAAAAAACATTTTGCTATAAATTTCGAAATTTTTTGTCAATAGATTTAAGGCATACTAATTTAGTTTAAGAGTGAGATTAATGTTTGCAAGTGTTTTGGTATAATATTAGTGTGCGTATTAATTTGTTCATCGGTGCGAATATTGTGCGGCGTACGGTCATTAGTGATTAGTGATAGTTTAACAACCAAGTAGGATGGCGTCGAAATATAAGAGTGCAAGCAAGGACAGGGTACCAGGGACTAAAGTGATGGAAAATAGTGATATAATACGACCAACTAGTTTAATTAGACGGACACCACCGCCTAATCCACTCAAACGACTGTCTACTTCACTATTAGAGGGTGCAGTGGAAGAAGGAAGATTGCGGGAATTGCTTTTGGAGATCAAGGCGGACATTAAATCGATGGACACGCGTATGTGGCGAATTGAGGAGAAGGTGGATACGTGGAAGGGCGCAGTCGATGAGAGACTAAAGAAGATTGAAGTGGTTTTGGAGAATCAAGTGAAGGAAGTAGAGAAACTACAAGCAGCAAAATTGGATGAACAGTTTGGACAATTACATAATAACTTAGGCTTTTTAAAAAGGAGAGTAGAAGGATTAGAAAATTATATGAAACGTTCAAATCTAGTTTTCAGAGGGATTACCGAGAGTGAGAAGGAAACTTGGGAGCAAGCGGAGGAGAAGGTGATCGCAACAGTCCAGAAGTATTTTGACTTTGCACCACAAAGTATTGCAAGAGCACATCGAGAGGGAAGACAGGGCAAAAGACCGCGTCCGGTGATAGTGAAGTTCGAATCAGAAAAAGAGAGAAAAAAGATTTTATTCAACCGTAAAATGCTTAAGGGATCTGAGATTTATATAGACGAAGACTTTAATAGCGACACACGGAATACACGAGCCATGCTATTTAAGGAAGCTAAAAGGCAGAGAGAAGCTGGTAACAAGGCTGTGGTGCGATTTGATAAGATTGTGATTAATGGAGAGACATTTTGTCTGGAATGTAGACCAACATGAGCTGGAACCAATGCGGAAAAAGGCAATTAATGAGTTTCGGCATGGGGATGAAGAGAGGCAAGTGGAAATGAATATGTCAAAAAACGAGTAGAGAGGGTTGGGGGACAGCGTGTAACCGAATAGAAAGTAAAGTGATTTGTTGGAATGTAGCTGGGATATACAACAAAAACAGGGAGTTTTGGGAATTTGTAAAGACATTCGATATCATCATTTTGCTGGAAATGTGGGTAGAAGAGAAACTGTTATATATGAGATGACCGTTGTGCCTAAGGACTGAAATATGCAATGGAAGTGTAGAAAATATTCTTATCTTGCAGTGGAAGCTGTTTGTCTTGTTTTTTCTCAACTTGTAAAAATTCACTTCTTGTTTCAAATCGCAAAAACGTCCGTATCTCCTCAACCGCTAGTCCAATCGAGATGCAACAAAAACCATCGGATTCCTCTCGTTTTTCCGCTTCTAATGCATATAATAACTTTGTCCAACCGTGCCTAAACGTCCTTGAAAATCGCGAGAGATGTCATGGAAAATTCCATAAACTCCAAAATGGCGGTCAATTGCCAAAATGGCGATATCTCGCGAACCGTTAAGCCTACGACGATAAAATTGGCATGGTTGGATGCGCCTGGCCCGTGCGCTTCGAATGGTGCCTGTTTCAGCTCTGTAGCACCAAAACTCACCGAGTTATTTAGCGATAAGCGGAACCCCACAAAAAACCTATAAAATGTAATAAATGTTATTTATGAAATGAAACACTGTGTAAAAATAACATGTAAGGTTTATTTTTGATAGGGAAACGAGGACCTGCTCAGGTTAGACTACTGTGAACCAGTCATGTCCGTCTAGAGCAAGTGTCTCTACAAAGTTCAGTCAAGACATATAGCTTCTTGTCACATGACAGGAACATGTGACAAGCACAATGTAGAAGACAACCTAAGGCAAGGCAGTAGATGAGACACATTGCTTCTACTGCTAATGCCATCTATTGATAAAATAATCAACTGATATTGCAAATGCATCACCATTACATCAAGATAAATATGGTGATGCCAAATAAATATATTGACACTGTTTCACCAG
>JH431088.1:76660-114619 GCA_000239455.1 Strigamia maritima
GAGCGGTTTCGGTGAAATTCCTCAAAAACCGCTTTAAAACACAAGATGCAAGTTTCCTGATGATCGCAAATGGCGGACAGCCTTGTGCCGTCAGTGCCGGGCCTCGGCACTCGTAATGGGCGGTAAAGGAGCGTTGACTGGCCGCGGACGAACCGCTTATAGTGCCGGAAACAATATAAAGTGAATTAAATAAATTATGCACCAAACTCACACTTAAAAGTCCTAAAAACTGCAAAACATCCTTTATTTGGTCAAGCAGCATAACAGGCGCCATCTTGGCACACCAAGCACGGGTCCAAGAGTGTGTAGCATGGAACCCAGACCAGAACATAATCAAAAGACAAGTTTTTGTGACATCATGACTGCATGTCACAAAATACCCTTAAACAAGCAAAATATCACAAGACATGACAAATACTGGCAAGATCAGTTGACATTGTTATATATGGGATGACCGTTGTGCCTAAGGACTGAAATATATTCTTATCTTGCAGTGGAAGCTGTTTGTCTTGTATTTTCTCAACTTGTAAAAATTCACTTCTTGTTTCAAATCGCAAAAACGTCCGTATCTCCTCAACCGCTAGTCCAATCAAGATGCAACAAAAACCATCGGATTCCTCTCGTTTTTCCGCTTCTAATGCATATAATAACTTTGTCCAACCGTGCTTAAACGTCCTTGAAAATCGCGAGAGATGTCATGGAAAATTCCATAAACTCCAAAATGGCGGTCCGTTGCCAAAATGGCGATATCTCGCGAACCGTTAAGCCTACGACGATACAATTGGCATGGTTGGATGCGCCTGGCCCGTGCGCTTCGAATGGTGCCTGTTTCAGCTCTGTAGCACCAAAACTCACCGAGTTATTTGGCGATAAGCGGAACCCCACAAAAAACCTATAAAATGTAATAAATGTTATTTATGAAATGAAACACTGTGTAAAAATAACATGTAAGGTTTATTTGTGATAGGGAAACGAGGACCTGCTCAGGTTAGACTACTGTGAACCAGTCATGTCCGTCTAGAGCAAGTGTCTCTACAAAGTTCAGTCAAGACATATAGCTTCTTGTCACATGACAGGAACATGTGACAAGCACAATGTAGAAGACAACCTAAGGCAAGGCAGTAGATGAGACACATTGCTTCTACTGCTAATGCCATCTATTGATAAAATAATCAACTGATATTGCAAATGCATCACCATTACATCAAGATAAATATGGTGATGCCAAATAAATATATTGACACTGTTTCACCAGAATGCAATAAGTTTAAACAATACTTTGACAATAATACTATGACAAATAAAGAAAACACACTCTTGTAATTAGACACATTGTATATGCTGCTTGCATTACACAATACCTTTCATGAGAAGCAGTTTGAATTTACTAAAACCAACAGAAACATGAAAGGACGTTAATGATTAAGTTGGATGCAGGTTTTGAGTGGATTACATTACCTGAAACGCGCAACAATAAAAAGGGGAGGGCAAAAGGGGATCAGTTGGTAGGAATTAGAAAGGGAAGTGGGGTGGTTTGGCGACACGTTCGTTGGAATAGGGGCTTGTTTTTATTTTTGACACCACCGAAAGCAAAATACGAGGAAGTGATTGTAACAATTTATTGTAATGATGGATTGCGTGGGCTACAGGAAGAACTAGAGACGGTATTAGACGAAAGTACTAGAACAGGAGCGCAATTAATGATCGTGGGCGACTTTAATGCTAGAACAGGAAGGGAGAATGTGAAAATAAACGATAATAACGAAGTGCGAAACTTCGAGGATACGACATTAAACACCGAGGATATGAAACTATTGGACTTTTGTGATTTAAATGGGTTAAAAATTATGAATGATTGTTCTGCGGGCGATCGGGAGGGAAGATTTACGTTTATTGGTTTGTTGGGTGCCTCAGTCATTGATTATGCATTATATACATTATGCATAATAAAAGAAGAGAACCCGGAGTTAACGTTAGAAGTTGTACCAAGAACAGAATTGGAACATCTACCTTTATTTATTAAATTGGACTGGGAACCAAACAGGATTGAAACGACGAAAGTTGTGGAAAGAACACGTTGGCGTTGGGATGACTCGGCAAAGATATTGTATAAAACAAGACTGGACCAGGAGTTAAATAAGCAGGACTCGACTATAAATGAAGGAATAGAGTTAGCATTACAGAATTTGAACGCATGCATCAACTGTGCGGCAATTGATGCCAAGTTAAGGAAGACTACTGGTAACCAAACTAGAGAACATTGGTTTGACAGGGATTATAAAAAGGAAAAACATAATGTTAGAAGACTTCTATATAAATTTAGACGATCCAAGAATGTTAGTGACCGCGTGATGTATACTAGGGCAAAAAAGAATTTACGGAGATTGTATCAGTCTAAGAAAAAAGAAAGGGAACAAAAGATTTGGTATACGATTAGTACCTGTAAGAACACAACCAAGTTTTGGGTAGAAGTCAAGAAGTTTAAGCAGAAGAAAGCCAGAAAAGGACAAGATATCCCATTGGATGAATGGAAAGATCATTTCATGAGGGTGTTGAATGGAAGGCACTCGAGAGTTAGTGCAAACCTGTATGTCGAAGTGGATAGGATGATTTCTAAACAACACAAATTTTTAGACAGGGATTTTGAAGATAGCGAATTTCGTAAAACTATTAGACAGTTAAAGAAGAGAAAGGCGGCGGGTCCAGACGGTATTATTAATGAGTTCTACCGAGCCATGTCAGGGAAAGCAAGGACAATAGCTTTGAAGATTGTAAATGATATTTGGCATGGAGAGGAATGTCCGGAGGAATGGAGGACTGGAGTCATCATACCAATATTTAAGTCGAGTGAGACTAGCGATGTATCGGGGTATCACTCTTCTAAACAGTTTATATAAGATTACAACAACGATGATGGTGAAGCGGCTGCAAGATTGGGCTAAAAAGGAGAATGTGATTACTGAAAATAAGGCGGGATTTAGATCGGGCTATGGGACACGTGATAATCTGTTTACGCTGAGCTGTTTGATTGACAGTAGGACAAGAAGAAAGGGAGGAAAGCTTTTTGCCTTTTTCATAGATTTTAAGGCGGCATTCGACCGAATTAACCGTGAGCGACTGTTCGAGAAGTTATGGCAGCAGGGTACTAGAGGACGAATGTTGGCAATGATAAAGTCAATCTATTATGGCACGGCGAACAAGATTGTTACAGATTTGGGGGTATCCGAAGTCTTTTGGACGATAGAAGGGGTACGGCAAGTCTGTCCACTCAGTCCGATTTTATTTAGTCTTTACATAAACGACTTGGAAGCTCGATGGATACAGTGAAATATTGGTGGAGTGGTAATCGGACAAAACAAGGTTTTTACTCTGAAATTCGCCGATGATATTGTAGCGATGGCAACCGATCGAGAGGGCCTGACGGAAATGATTATTGAACTCGAAAAATACACAAGAAAGAACTTTTTAATGCTGAATGTGCAGAAGTCTAAGATTATGATATTCAGACGAGGTGGTAGGAGAGCAAAAGCGGAAAAGTGGAGAATTGGTGGATCGGAGATTGAGATTGTCAACAGATATAAGTATCTGGGAGTTTGGCTTTTGACCAAAAACTCCTTTGAGCCACATTTGGCTATTATCCGAGGACGAGCACAAAAAATTGTTAATACTACTTGGAGTATAACTAAGGGAACGGGAATGAGTTCAATAAAACAGAAAATTTATTTATTTCAATCATTGATACTACCAGTCCTGATGTACGGAATGGAAGTTTGGGGGGTACGACAGTGTGAGGCGATTGAAGCCAGCCACAGGAAGTACATGAAAATGATAATGAATTTGAGCCAGAATACACCAGATTATCTGTGGAAAACGGAACTTGCCAGGAACGATATGGACTGTACAGCTTTAAAACGTATTTTTCAATACATTATACAGATAATGAAGATGGAAGATGAACGATGGCCCAAGATTTGTTTTAAGGAAATGATAAGGAAGGATTGTTATCCAAAGTATAGGTGGTGGATTGATTTAGAACTTCTTATAAATAAGCTGGGTAGCAGTGAATTGCGTAATACGTAATGACGACATCGAGAATGCTAAATTAATGATGGAGGTGGCCTTAGGGAAGCAGATAGAACAGGGCATTCAGCATTGATGGAGCCTTATTGATGCCTCGTCGTACTGCGATTACTACCAAGAAATCAAGACTGATTTTTTGCTAGCAGAGTATCTTGGAGTATATGATACACCTGTTTATAAGAGAGAACTTTAATCCCGTCTGCGTTGCGGCAATGAACATCGAGGCGGAAAAAAATGGCTGAGTGAGGATGACCAACTCTGTAGACTTTGTAAACGAGAAAGTGGAACGTTGCCCACTATTGTCGGTGACTAGAGAGTCGTCAGACGTTTGGAAGAATTGGAGGCAATTGTTGGCGGGAAATATCAACACAGACCTGTTGGAAATGTTTTTTGTCTTTAGATTTAAATGTGACGCGATTAAAGCAGGACAAAGTTAGTCGGCAGAGCATTGTTTATTTTATTTATTTTATTAATTTTTATTTATTTATTTATTTTTTTTTTTGGTTGTTTTTCCTTTGGCGGTTATTGTGTTAAAATGATGATATTATGTTATTATAATTGTATTATGTTTCCTTCCTTACAAAATATTGATAATATGTGGAATAAAATTTATTATTATTATTATTGTTAGAGTAGTATAATCATTTTTTTTAAAAACCATTTTTGTTAAAAAAATAAAAAAATTAACAAAAAAACATAAGAAATTTAAAATTAAAAAATTAAAAATAGCAAAAAAAGTAAAATGCAACAAATAAATTTTTTTTTGTTATTTATTTGAATACAACAGCCTTAGCTCATTTCCTGCATTAAAACGCCATGGTGTTATGTTCGAATAATATGCCATGGCGTATTATTTGAAATGCTGTTGTATTCAAATTTTTGATATAATGATTAAAAAATTCAATTTAAAAATTATGTTCGAATATAACGCCAAGACGTTATGTTCGGGGGACGACGGTAGGTAGTCACTTTGAACAGAGCATCCAGCACTGACGGTCAAAATTTGATAAGTCGTTGTATAATGCACGATATAAGTTGCTGAAACAAATATATGGTTGAGAAGAGTATTTATTTGACAACACAAAGACGATCAACCAGAGACGATGCTGGGCACAGTTTACATTTAGAACACTGGAACGTGCTACACATGTGTGAGATGCTCCCAATGCAGAGGTGATGTCGTTTGTGTAAAGATAGTGAGGAAACCCTGCTGCATATTTTTTCTTGTCACGAGATGAATGACTTTAAACGATTACATGGCTTGACTCAAGTTAATATGATTGATATGAAGGAACGATTGATTCATCTGCTCATCGGACCGATCAATGCAGATACAGTAGAATTTGTCCAAGAGTTTGTGAATAAGGAAGTGCGGATTGAAACCAGAATATAGAATGTGGATTTTTATTTATGTTGTCTGTTTACTTTTATTTGCTAATTGCGAATTGAAACTGTTGTAGAACCCTCTCTTTCAAAATGTTGTAAACATAAATGAAATAATAAATATAATTCTGAAACTAGACTTAATTTTATTAAATCATATCTCCAAATTTAAATGCTTGTAACTTTTTTGTAATCAAACAAATTGTTCTGAAAGTTTAAATTTAGTTTATTCTATATCTAGAGTATAAAACCCTAAAAGTACCGTATATACTCGCGTATAAGTCGAGGATTTTTGGACCAAATCTAGGCCTATTTTTCCAAATTCGACTTATACGTGGGTCAAAGAAAGAAACATTATAAGAATATTATATTTTATAGAATTTTACAAATCACATCCGTTCAACATGCAGGTCAGCTCATAGGCTACCTATAGGGTGGCCTGAACATTAAACGGACGTCATTTATGAATACCGGATATGCTCGCGTATAAAGTCGAGGATTTTTGGACCAAATCCTGGTATTTTTCTTCCAATTCGACTTACACGCGGATCAATGGTTTTTGACCCGTTGTAAGTCGGGGTCGACTAATTTGCGGGTCAATGGTTTTTGACCCGTTTTAAGTCGGGGTCGACTTATATGCGTGTCGACTTATACGCAAGTATATACGGTATTTTTTATTTATTGAACATTTAGATTAGAAATAAAACACATTTAATTTCACGGATTTTGTGGGTGGACTTAACAATATGAAAGTTACTGTAAGTTTTAATATTCAAAGGGACAGCAAACAATGCTTGCTTGTCTCGCTTGCCTTCTTACAGGCATCTGTAAAACCTAGTAAACGTACAAGACCATATATTATTGTAATTTTTTATATTCTAAATGATGACATTATAAAAAATAACAATATTTATTTGCATGTGTTTGTATTGTCTGATTTACGACAACGGAAGTGGACTATATTTTGATGTAGCATACATCAGCATTTTCGATTGCGCAGTTAGCGATGCACAGTTTAATTTTAATATCAAAATATTGGGCGTCGACTTTAGTAATCTTAAAAATAAAATAACCAGGTGATATAAATTGTGATTCAAAATGTATTATAAAGCTATGAAAGTTTGTGAAGTTGAGTTTCACTTTTCAGCTTGAATGTATCTATTGATTGTTGACTACATGTATAATCTGATTACTACTATATTCAAAACAGAAAAATTATGAACTTGCCTAAGATTTTAGCTTCAACACCAGTGGCGGTTACTTCTAATGTCATTATTCTAAGCTGTACATTATTTAGCATATTGATTGTTTAGTGATGCGCATTTTTTTTCTTTTATAGGATTCTTCAACTCGTAGTCCGTGGACAGGGGTTTCACAGTTTTTACCAACAACTCAAAAGATAACTCAGTTTGCAGAAGGAAAAGATCCAAGACCAAATGATTTTATTGTTTATGTTGCTGGAGCTTTTGATCTATTTCGTATCCTTTGGTTTGAGGAACTTTATTCTTAAATTGTGCACGAATCCTGTGCTACACAACAACGATAGTGTAATAGCAGTAAATCAAAATTGGACAACCATGCGTTTATTTTATTTTATTCCTATATTGTTTAGATGTGGGTCATTTGGACTTTCTTGAAAAAGCAAGAACTGAAGGAGATTATCTTATTGTAGGATTGCATACAGATTCAGTGAGTTTACATTACAGTTTTTTAAATTGGGTATTTTTATCATGGCAAGATTATCATGCATAAACGTAGACTAGAAGGTCCCTGCTGCCACTTAGCGGCTAAAATTAACTGCATGTCTGCCTTGCCTTCAAAACGTTCCTGCAAACCCAACATCAAAAGTATTCACAATGCATATTTTTTTAAAGGTTTTGTATGGAGTTTTCTGAAGAGGCAAGAGTTGCCATTTTTTACAAAAATCTCAATTTTTTCCAGTCATTGCAAAACTTTAGGAGGTTATTCAACATGTAATAGTGCATAACCTCTTAAAGTTTTGGAATGATTGGATAAGAATTGAGATTACTGTGAATTTTTTTTTAAAAAAATGGCATTTTCACCTTTTCAAAAACTCCATACAAAACCTTTAAACACTTCTGCATCTCATTTTCATTAAAAAAATACTATATCAAGTGGTTCTCGATTTATTTGAAAATTAAAATATCTGGGGACAACAACCACATTCAAAGGCCAGTTTGACGAAGAATTTGAAAGAATTAAGGGACGGAGTGATTGTCAGCAGGCAGCAGCTACTAGCATCAATGCAAAATAGAATTTATGCTCTAATAGAAGCTAAAGGCGATGTCACGAAATATTATGTAGAATTGGCGAATATTTATGGCACAAGTAATGGTGGGCGATAATTTTTGAAATGAGAAGCAAATTTTGGTTTTTGTATAACTTTTAATTTTGTAGTGACTATCCCAATTTTGTAAACTTAAGTTATTTACTTATCCTTTAGTTTATTGCCAAAGTTTGAACAAAATAAATACATCATATCTAGCCTTTATTGGTGTTATTATTTTTTTCCTATCCAAAAAGTAAAGGTGGTTGAATACTGTCGCGTGACTCATGGGGAAACGGAACCAGCTGTAGTAAGCCAGCTTGGAGGATGATCACAAATATGACCTTGGCATAACTCCAAAACATGTGGCTCTCACTTTGGACCGTGTGTATTTGATATAAACAATTCTTGTGAGCTCCAGCACTTGATGTAATGATTGAGAAGCTTGCCAAGTGTTTAAAAGTTTAACACAATAAGCAAATATTGCTTTATTAAACAAATAAAAGCCCTAAACCATTGAGTACACATCATCCTGCTTGAGGACATCTTTAGAGAGATGATTGACAGGTGTGGAGACTATCACCACCTAGTGGCAAAATATAGAAACTTTATAGCAGACGACATTTACAAAAGTAAACACTCCAAATACTACTAAGTACATGATAAAACAATTAAACTAATACAAAGTAAATAATAAGTGATAACATTGTTCACACAACAATGTGCACCTAATAAAACAATGGATAACTGAAAAGCATAAACCAATTATATCTTAAGCACCCCGGTACTTAAGAACTAAACAAACTTAAAATAAACAATAACACTAGGCACGATGCTCTATCTGAACCCATGCTCTAACAAACGCTCCCTCGGATAGACCATCGTGACAATACAGGAAAACAAACAATAATTAATCAAAATAATAATTAATAAAGATGAATTCGCATAAAGCACGGATACGATCCCCCGGAAGCCATTTCGTAAAGATGTCGGCCGTATTATGCGTGTTCGGGATCTTCTCGATGACGAAGTAACCTTTGAGAAACCAATCCCTGGCCATGCAATACTTGATCCTCATATGTTTCGTCTTCGTATTCTCCAGATCATTCCTAAGAAACTGTATGGATGACATAGAATCTGAAAATACGGTCGGAACATTAACATAATTCAATAAATTATAATACTCGAACAAGCTCGACATCCAATAAATCTCTTTAACAGCATGCACAAGAGCAATGTACTCTGATTCCATTGTGCTGCCTGCCACGCTTCCCTGCTTCTTACAGCCCCAAGAAAGGGGTGCACCTCCAAGATAGAGGATATGGCCGCCAAAACTCTTACATGAGTCAAGGTCTGTAGCCCAAGAAACATCAACGTGAAGAAACAAACTTTCATTAACACAATGAGATAAATTAATTGCGAGATGCTCGGTATTCACAACATACTGCAAAACCTGCTTAAGGCACTTAACATGAGCCGCAGAATGCAGAATGTTGAACTGAGACAAGTACGTGACAGCGTACAGAATATCCGGTCTACTACGTGAAGCCAAAAACATTAAACTCCCAATTAAAGAACAGTATGGAAAATCTTCCATGCTTTCACCTTCTTTACATTTAACTAGAGTAGTCCCAACTGTCACCGGTACTTTTACAATCTCATTTTTCACGATATTAAATACATTAGCAAGTTTTTGAATGAATCCTATCTGATGCATAATAATACCATCCTTAGTTCTAACAAAATTAACTCCTAATAATTTTGTAACAAGACCTAAATCTATTAAATTAAAATAGGTAGCCAGACTCTTCACAATGATTGACTTGTGCTTCTTATTAGATGTGAATAACACCATGTGGTCCACGTAGACCAACAACAAAGCCTTAAGTCCTTGACGATAAACGCAGTAAATCCAAATATCTTCGTAAAACCGATGTCTAACAATGCTGCGTCCAAGGTTTGAAACCACAATCGAACGCTTTGGTGCAATCCATAGAGAGCTTTCTTTAACAACCAAACGTTGTTCTTCTTAGAAACTGAAACTCCCTTTGGAATGTTCATGTGGATTCGCTTGTCAAGTTCACCGTAAAGGTACGCACATTTGACGTCCAAATACGCGTCAGTCCAGCTCCTTAATACGACCAGGATGCAGAAAAAAAACCTAATGAGAGTATAATTCACAACTGGTGAATAAACTTCTTCGAAATCAACTCCAGGTCGCTGTCTAAACCCCTGCGCGACAAGTCGAGCTCGGTAACGTACAATCTCGTCCTCTGCATTCCTCTTCAAACTGAATATCCAACGGCTGCCTATGACCAATTCTGAACTCGGCTTCTTAACTTCTTCATAAACTTCACGTTCCTGCAAAGTTCCAAGCTCTTCATCAATAGCTGCCTGTCATAATTCTTTTTGTGGCGATGCAATGGCTTCTTCGTACGTTTTAGGCTCTTTAATATTTCCGCAGTACGCTCTAATTTGTTTCTTAGTAACGTAGTGGGCTTCTCCGTCTACATTAGTTGTAAAATCGGCTGCAATCTTTGGAATTTCCTCTTCTGACTCTGATCCTGTCCTAAAAGTTTTAGTTGGAATAAGTTGCAATAAGTTGCAATAAGTTTGCACTTCCGGTCCACTTCTCATCTTTGTTCCATCTGGTGCGTAATAGTAAACATCGCAATATCCAGACAACGCTCCTCCCATTCTCTCGACGTCTTCATGCTCCCATCCTTTATACATGTCCGTAATTCCTCTCTTAGTCATGACTGGTTCACGTACAACTCTTCTTGTTTTGATTTCCTGTCGAGTAGACTTAGGGACAATAGGCGTGGTGCGTGAAATTCCACTCGCTCCCCCAGATGACAATGTGCTTCCAAAATTAGTTTCTCTCGGTTCTGGAAGTTCATCTTTCGTCTGGTCAGGAATTTCTTCATCACTTGAAGATTCATCATTCAAATTGATGTTTTCAACTGATGAGTTATCTTCTTCCACTTGCTTGGTCATCATTTGTTTCCAGGATTTGTTTTCTTTGATGGAAACATGCTTTGATTCGATAACTTCATCATTTTCTGGATTCCAAACTTGGTATCCTCTGGTTCTGATCGCGTATCCAACCAGAATTCCTTTCCAAGCTCGTGGATCCAGCTTATCTCGTCCTGGCTTGGTGAAATGAACATAGCATACTGGTCCAAGTGCTCGTAAATGCCGTACAGATAGCTTTCTGTCCCGCCATAACACATATGGAATTTGGTGTTTGATCCTGGAATGTGGAAATCTGTTCTTCAAATAAATCAAAGAAACAGCCAATTCTGCCCATGAAAAACTTGGCAATTTGGTTTCTTCTAAAATTGTCCGTATCTCATTCAAAACAGTCCTATTCAGTCTCTCTGCTGTGGACTATAAGGATTGGTCCTTTGAATTTCAATTCCGAGCTCATCTAGATGATTTTCGAATTTCTTAGAAACATATTCCCCTCCTCGATCACTTCTGATTGCTTTGACTTGATAACCAGATGATCTTTCCATCCTGGGTATAAATGACTTAAAAATATCAAAAACTTGATCCTTTGTCTTCATTGGATAGACCCATGAGTATCTTGAGTAGTCATCAACAATAAATAGTAGGTATTTCGCTCCTCCTGGTGATTCCACTCGACTTGGTCCTCAAACATCTGTGTGAAGTAGTTCTAATGGCTCAGTTGCGATGCAAATCCCATCTGATTTGTAAGATTCACGTGTTGATTTACCCACGTTGCATGCATCGCAATCAAAGTTCCGAGTCTGGCCACTCAATTCAAATCCACTAACATTTTCATCCTTAAAAAGAAAATTCAAATATTTAGTATTTTGATGAGCAAAACGTTTATGCCAAATCTCAATTGATAACGCTTTTGAACCTTCATTAATTAAATTATCATTAGGGTTATTCGCATTGCCTTTGTTTACAATTTGTAATTTGTTTACAATTTCATTAGAAACTTCATTTGACACATTTTTAGACTTTACCAAGTATATACAATTAACAAAAGATGGTTTTTCACTGTTATTTGACTTAACTTTGCCAAATAATCGGTATAAACCGTCATCAAGTTTAGCTAACATTAAACCATCATTAACAGCTTTGTCATAAACAGTTAACAGACCATCACTTATGTATAATTGTTGCTTGGCTTGATCAATTTTAGCTACAGATATTAAATTTTTACCAAAATTTGGTGCATAATATACATTATTCAAGGTTACATTATTTACACTTTTGTGAACTGGAGTTTGCAAAATTACACTTCCTATTCCAGTCACAGATGATGTACCTTCACCCATCTCAAGGTCAGTAGACTGAATCTTTTTTAACTCAGAAAACATGCTTTTATCATTACAAATATGATCTGAACAAGCAGAATCAATATACCAATTAGCATCTTTAACAATTTTGCTAGTTAAACACTTTTTAGGCTTGACATAAAATGCTACATTGCGACTTTTAACATCATTTGAGGCTCCTCGACCTCGAGAATTTCCACCTCGACCATTTTCACATGACTTTTCTCCTTTTTTCACATGTGGATTTTTACACTTGTTGGCACAATGTCCCAATTCTTGACAATTAAAACAAGTGATGTTGGCTAATGATGAATTAGTTGCTTCTGCATTTTCTGCTTGACTTTCAGACTTCTTATTTGACTTTGATTTCTGGTTCCAGCCCTTTCCTCCGCTTGACCTTGATGCGAGAAATGCTTTTAAATCAGAAAGCATACTCATGTCGCTGTTAAAATCAGGATCAGCCACTCTGCAATTATATTCTGCTTGCAAAGTTGCTGCAACAGCTTCAAATTTGAATTTTTCATCATCCAAACCATAAAGTTGTTGTTTCAAAGATTCCCAAGTACCATCCAGCCAGTACATGAGCTGATATGTCTTCTCTTCATCAGAAATAGCAAGTCTGGCTTCTTTACACTCGACTGCTGCTCTTTCCACTCTGACAATGAAACAGGCCATGTCTTCTTTGGTTTCATATCTGATCATGATGAATGCTGCTCTTAATTGGGCTCTTCTTGCTCTGGATTTGGGCTGAAAAATTGCTCTAAGTTGCTCCAAGACTTCTTTGCAGGTTTTTCCTTGAATTGCAACGGGCTTATATGGCAAAGACACACTTCTGCAGACCATAGCACGAGCTGCTGCTCCTCTCTCTTTCCATCTTAGAATTTCCTTATCAGCTCCTAATCTTCCTGCTGTTGGTTGCTTATCAGTCCCATCCGCAAATCCCCAAAGTCCATGTTGATCGAGCATTAATTGCACATCGATTATCCAATTTTCCCAATTTGTCCTGTCCAATTTGTCAACTTTATCCTCTGATTTGTACGTCTTTGACATCTCGAAAATGTAGAAATATCCTGAAAATTCAAAATTTGCGGCAGTAAATTGCTCAAAAATCAATTTAATTTGGGTTTTACCAATTTTAGTCCGAATTTGGATGGTCGGGCAACTGGTCTCGCTTCCCCTCTGCACACAGTGTCTTAACAGTTAATCTTCTCTGCAAATGATATCAAAAACACAGCAAAATCTGATTTTTTCAAAATAATGGCAAAACTCACAATTTTTGGCCCATTTATATATCCATGGGCACTTATATTGGTTTAGATTCTTCAGACACACTCCCCTCACCTCTGCTACCACTTGTAGTAAGGCAGCTTGGAGGATAATCACAAATATGACCTTGGCATAACTCCAAAACATGTGGCTCTCACTTTGGACCGTGTGTATTTGATGTAAACAATTCTTGTGAGCTCCAGCACTTGATGTAATGATTGAGAAGCTTGACAAGTGTTTAAAAGTTAAACACAATAAGCAAACATAGCTTTATTAAACAAATAAAAGCCCTAAACCATTGAGTACACATCATCCTGCTTGAGGCCATCTTTAGAGAGATGATTGACAGGTGTGAAGATTATCACCACCTAGTGGCAAAATATAGAAACTCTATAGCAGACGACATGTACAAAAGTAAACACTCCAAATACTAAGTACATGATAAAACATAATAAAACTAATACAAAGTAAATAATAAGTGACAACATTGTTCACACAACAATATGCACCTAATAAAACAATGCATAACTGAAAAGCATAAACCAATTATATCTTAAGCACCCCGGTACTTAAGAACTAAACAAACTTAAAATAAACAATAACACTAGGCACGATGCTCTATCTGAACCCATGCTTTAACACCAGCGACAATGGGTTGTGCTAAAATAGTTTATAGCTCATAGGACCCTTTGTTGAGGCCCTTTTATTAATCGTGCAATTACGCCGCCATTCCAGATAGGACACAAATCAAGACATGTTTGGGTTTTAAAAGGACATGACTACTTTATTAACCACAAAAGCGGTCATGCTCAAACAAATACAACACAAATACATCACAAACGAGCTGACTCGAACAAATATATCAATTAAAATACAGAATGAATAAAAGTGATTGTTAGTACAATTTGCGAATAATGGTTTGGTTTTGCCTAAGGCATTGGCACAGTTGACTGCCCTCAATATTTGGAGTTCACTGTCACTGTGTAATTATAAACAGTTCGAAACATCATGAGTTAGTACACTTACACTTGACATAAAATATCGAAGTGAACTCTAAGCGAGCTCAAGAGAGACTTCCTGAAAACTGTTGGCATTTACGGGTAAACAACACATATTGTTTGTTTCTAAGTGTAAATATCAATTATTGAATTTTTGCAGGCGTGTATTAATAATGCGGATGCTTATTAATGCACATTGTGATTTGTAAAGACTTAAATTGTCTTTGTCATGGTTTTAAACCAATTTCGAAATATTGGGTGATAATAACTTGTTTAGCTATTACCACACATGATTACTGATATATGTCAAATTTAGATCCCAATTATGTCGTGTTATTCACTATTTAATGATTTACCGGTGTGTATCGTATTGAAATCCAGAATGTGTCTTATTTGGTCGATTTGTCATGTCAGCAAAAACCTTGACGTAGCAGACAACATGTGGTTATTTAACTTAATCGATTGTCTACAGGTGGCAGGTGTTTATGTCACCTTTTATCAATCAAGTGTCAATTCACCTTTTCTCACCAAGTTGGGTGGAAGTGTCAGTTTTACTGTGTACCAAGATGGCTACTTTGTACTTGACAAGTTGTCAAGATGTTCAACTGCTAGAATAAATGCAAGTTGTAAGTTTTAGTTCGCTTTTACATTTGTATTACGTTTATTAGGTGTCTGTGTGTGATAAACAGCACCTGTAATCGAGTTTCCTGCACAACGCTGTGTAGAAAAGCTCTGGTGTGACGTATACCCAGTTTCGATGCACATATGCGAGTATGGACAATGACGAACATCGCGGCCGAGAGACGACTGCGTATGAGGACCAAAACATCGATTTTGCGCACTTTTTCAGTTGGGTCGTTTTTGAGGTTTCCAAGGCGTCGTGTCCAGTTTGATGGGGACTGGGCGTCTTATTGGACCTGGAAGACTTCAAAAACGTGGAAACGTCAGGCTGGTCCAAAATCCTCGAAAATGTGGGCCAAAAACGCATAGAACCCATTTGTGGTCGTTAAAGACGCTTTTAACATTTGTACACGAAATTTGATATTTCTTGCCGTCCTCGGTCATCCTCGTCCCCCGCTCGTAAGCGCAAGTCCCGTACTTGGTCGAAAATGCCAAAAATTGGCTCACGTTGTTCCTCGGCTTCCTGGTCGTACTTGCGACGAAAAACCCTTGTATTGAGCCACAAAATGTGACGTGGCACTGCAAACACTTCAATAATGGCACAGACTTATGATAAAATGAACTTACTGCTGCTTTATTAATGTAAAGAAAACACATGCCAGCTTGGCATGGAGGCCGCCATCTTGGCGGTTGAGAAGACCAGACACCAGTGAGTCACATGACTCATGTGACCACCTGATGTCATCAGAGTGATTGATGACTGGTGACTTAATTACTTTGTGCCACCTGTTGTCAATCACAACAAAGACAATGTGTCATCTGCTCTACATCTAAAATACAAGCAGACAACATCCAAATAGAAATACAATCACAATCATTTATAAAACTTGACAAATCAGTGTAACACATCTAAATCAGTTGTTATAAGTCTCAATCAGGTAAACTCATATACATAAATCTGTAAAACTCTGTTGACTCCATTTAGACATTAAGTTAAGACAATTTAACAACTATATCACGCTTAAAGCTACTAAAATAATGCTTAGACCTAAAATACTCATTATGATGACAACAACACATCCAGACTATTATCAACGCTTGCAATAGCCAAGAGTCACATCTAACTATTATTATACAATTACTTAGACTGTATTAAGCAGTCAATGTCACACATGACTACTCAAATTCTGAAATTATTAATAGAACTCAAAACATCAACACTAGACATGATTATAAATCCAAAGACCCCAATATGCTTTTAGCTAGAAATTTGTCAATTCGACAACACTTCCATGCTCTTGCTCGGTCCCGACTTCTTATAGGTGTCATCTAGCACTTGATTGGTTGTGCATATTAATCATGCTGACGTCATCATCGTCATCCATCTTCGATTCCCGCTGTTGGCGATGTCTGGAAATTTAAATATGTTGAATGCTGAGCATAAAATGGTGTTGGGTAGAGGAAAGACACACGAGATGTTGTATCATCACAGGCAAAAATGCGAGTGAGTAAAAACTTTATTAAACCTAAAAATAACTATGAAAAACTACAGTTGTCTAGAATGACCAACTGACTAAAAATTCAAAGCATACAAACATACAGTGTCTTACTGGTAACATATATAAAACATAATAATAATACATAAACAGAATAAATTCAAATGAAATAGAAATATATTAACAAATTCCACCCTTCGAATTTATTCCACTAACAAAAACAAACAATCAATTATACATATAAGTATTTACATAGTTCTGTAATCTTCTCTTTATTTACATGTTTAGTTAATATATCAGCTAA
The DNA here is from genome assembly GCA_000239455.1 of Strigamia maritima. Taxonomy (NCBI): domain Eukaryota; kingdom Metazoa; phylum Arthropoda; class Chilopoda; order Geophilomorpha; family Linotaeniidae; genus Strigamia; species Strigamia maritima. Next base: position 93,409 of record JH431088.1, read on the forward strand.
GTTATTTTTAGTATAGATATATTTAAGACTAAACAAATCACTCTTGTAATGCTCTCTAACAAATTGCAGTTTGACATCGATGTACTTAGTTTTGGAATTTTCTACATTGTTTCGTATAAAATGCATACCGGCTTGGTTATCACAATTTACAACTATTTTACCTACAACTATTTTTTTTAAGTTCGGAACATTACTTATTTTATCTAGACAACGCTTAAACCAGATAATCTCCTTAACCAACTCTGACAACGCTATAAGTTTAGCCTCCATAGTGCTCATAGTTACTAAACTTTGTTTTGTTGTCCGCCAAAGAATCAAATTTTCACCAATTGTGATCAAATAACCCGTTACGAACTTTCTATCCGGTATAGTAGTTACCCAGCTTGCGTCTACATAGCAATTAACTTTTAAGTTAGAATTCCCACTCAAATGGATACACTTATCCTTCGTACTAATAACGTAATTCCATAAGTGCATTATACAGTTCCAATGTACAAGCCTTGGTTTCGCATTGTAATGTGCTAGAATACCAATCGCAATAGAAATATCAGGTCTAGTATACCTTGATATGAATAATAATATGCCAACCATTGTACGATATGGATACTGACTCGCATCCAAAACATCATCCTCAAGATTCAATTCAGCTAGATCAAAACCAACCTTAAACAGTTCGGCAACCTTCTTAAAAACTTAATTACTAAATCGTTTCGATAATTCCTCAACATAAGAAGTCTGGCTGAATTTAATACCCTCTTCCTCTCGAATGATGTCAATCCCCAAGAATCGTTTTGTTTTACCTAAGTCCACACATTTAAAAACTTATTTAATAAAGTAATAACATTTAACTTAATTTTATCATTCTTGGCAAAAATAAGAATATCGTCGACATAAAATAAAATGATGGCATCCCATTTGAATCTGTATACACATTGAGTGGAGGTAAATTTCACAAAACCTAAATTGATTATCTCATCATTTAGTTTCAAATACCACTGTCTGCCCACCTGCTTTAAGCCATGTAAAGATTTGGTCAACATTCCTATCTCTGAGAGTCTCAACTTCGTCACCCATAGCTGTTTCCCAATCAGACTTATCAGGAGAAGCTAAGGCCTCGGAATACATAAGTGGGTTTGCCAAATCCACGTTTGAACATTCCAAACCCTTGAAATATACGGCTAAATCAACTAAATTGGATACGGATGTTGACGACACGTGTGATTCATCAGGTGAATCGACATCAGGAGAATTCGTCGCCCCCGTTGTCAACATTTCGTATGTCCCATGGACCCACATAGGGATTATTATACTTGAAGGAGTCCTTAATGCTTTCCCTCGAGTAGTCAATCTTATTGTCATCACAATATTTCATAACAGACTTTGCCGAACGAAATTTCTGGCCTTGATATGATAAGACCGCATCATAACATTGATGAAGTTGGGATAGGTAAAGTTACTGTGGGATTAGGAGTTGGGTTAACAGATTTTCCCCGGTTCCCATTATCTTCCAGTCCAAAACTAATAGAATGCTTTGATGCATCAGCATACGAAGACTCAATGAATCTTACATCTTGAGTATTATACACCTTATCTTCTTCAGGATCGTATACTCTGTAGCCCTTAGTATTCCATGAATATCCAATCAAGATACCTTCCTTCGATACAGGACCCAACTTGCTGTCACGTTGGGTCTTAGGCAATAAACGATAACACTTAGAACCTATTACCCGAAAATAGTGTATGTTTGGCTTATGATTAAATACCCGTTCATAAGGTGTTTGACCCTCTAATAACTTCTGACTCAAACGATTTTTGACATGTGTATAGGCCATAAGTACTTCTGTCCACCATATTTAATTAATTTAATTTAATTTAATTCTATATATATATTGTACATTTTGGAAGGAGGGTAGGAAAAATAAACAAAAGACAAATCAAAAAACCCCATTACAGCGTGAACAACTACTCAAAACATAATAAAAAAAATAAAAAAACCAAATTTCATCAAAGATCAATTACGACTCGCCGGCACGCATAGCCGCACACCGGAACTTAAAGGTAAACATTAGGTCAAGAAGCTCCGCCTCCACACCACCCGCCAAACAAACCTCCCAATTATGCCATTTATTTGAAAACTCACGCGTTGTCCTCAGAATTGGGCATTGCATAAAAATATGATCCAAGGTCTCGACCTCTCGCCCACACAGCCGGCAAAGTTGATCTTTCTCCGCCAACCACTTCTTCTCCCCTCTATGCTTGTTCCCGCATCGTATTCTTGTCTACATCTCACGATTTATGGTAGAAATATGCAGATCACGCAAATACTCCGCCTCCAAAAAATCCTGTTTAATCCTTCGATAGTAAGGGCAAAAGGTGGAGTTGTCTATCCGCCGCCAACGCCTTTGAAGACCTTGCTCGATCAACGTGCTCAACGCATCTTCCATCCAAAAAACAATGTTCTCCACCTGGTTCTGTCTCACGGCGGCGACCAGCTCACAACTACCGACGTTATTCACCATCCTCTCAAAGTCTGCCCACCATATAAATTTCGGGTTGCAATTCGGATTCATCATTTCTTTCAAACAGATTAGTGGCCATCGTTTTTCATCTATTTTCAAAATATGCAAAACATACTTAAAAACTCGCTTCATTGCTACACACTCCAAGTCATTCCGGCCCAACTCCATTGCCCACAAATAAATAATCAGAGGTGTTAAAATTGAGTCCAAGGATCATCTTCATAAATTTCCCGTTCACAATCTCGATTTCTTCGCGCCTCCTATTTCCCCAAATTTCCACACCGTACATTAACACCGGGAGCAGTAATGATTGGAACAGTGAAATCTTATGTTTCATTGTCTGCATCCCTGATCTTCGGATAATACTCCAAGAAGCATTAACAATCTTTTGCGCCTTCCCTTGAGTAGTTGTCAAATGATGTCTAAACGCATTCTTTGTCGAGAACCAAAATCCAAGGTATTTGTACTTGTTCACCACCTCAATCGGCTGGCCACCAAAAGACCAGTGCTCCGCGGCCGCACGCCTACCACCCCGACGGAAGATCATAATTTTCGACTTCTGTACTTCTGTCCACCATATACGATCCATATTATCATCTACAATCGTGGTCCTCAATGCCTCAATGGCTGACCTATTAAAGCGCTCGGCCACACCATTCATATGTGGTGAATATATGTTAGTGAATTCTTGTTTGATATTATGTGTCTTGCAAATCTGCTTTAATTTATCGTTACAGTATTCTGTCTCATTATCGGACCGCAAACGCTTAATTTTAGCTCCCGTTAATCTTTTCATGTAATCAATATAATCCTTAAAGCAATCGATAACCTGAGATTTTGATTTCATCACATATACTTTGACCCATCTTGTATAATCATCCACGAAGGACACATAATATCTTGCACCACCTTTGCTTTCGTATTTGTTGGGTCCTCATACATCAGTATGCACTAAGTCTAAAACCCCTGAAGATGTAATCTTAGTTTTAGCTTTGTCGTAATATTTTGTCTGTTTAGCTTTAATGCACGTGATACAGTTTATTTCCTTTTTAACCAACTTGGGTAAACCCCTGGCAATATCCCCTTTTGACATATTTACCATCAAATCAATATTAGTATGCATCATTCTTCGATGCCATAACTCTAAATCCCCAATTGATTTATTCTCAATAACATTAACTTTATTTTCATTAATTGAAGTTTATTTAATCTCATTGGAATCAGAACTGTATTCCGGTGCAGATAACTTAAACAAACCCATATGTCTAGTAAATTTTAATATTGGTTTGTTGGTTTTATTTCGAACCAATATTTCATCCTGTTTGCTCGACCATGTGCATCCAGCTTCCATAGCACGAGAACCACTAATTAAATTTCTTTTACTAGCCGGTCCAAACCCCACATTGTTCAAAACTATTTTCTGGGTTATATTGTGAATCAAATGAGTAACTTTGACGGTACCTACTCCTTCAACATTAAAGGTCCCCAAATACGCATTCGTTTGATACGGTTTCCCCATGGATAGTTGCGAAAACAGACTCTTATTGTGACATAAATGTGTGCCCGAACCCGTGTCCCAGATCCATTCATTTGTCACCGATGACGCACTCATAGTATCGATAATCAAAGCGTCCTCATCCAGTGCCATCGAGAAAGACACTGAGCCACCCCCACCTGCAGCGTTGGACTTCTCCCTCTTACAAGACGCTGAATAGTGGCCTAAAGTCTTGCAAATCGAACAAGTGACTTCTTTTTTCGATTTGTTTCGACAATCTTTCGAATAATGTCTCTTGATGCCACAATTATAACAAATAATTCCCGTATTGGACTTATTTTTGTTGGGCCTTCTTTTATCTGTAGATAAATCATTATCCCCACTATTCCCTGTTTTATTTCCATCATTATTTGACTGCATATCCCTTGCTTTCAAATTTTCAAATTCTTCAACTTTACTGGGAATAAAATCTGTATCAGGCCAACGATGCATTACACTAACTGCATTGTGATATTGGGGTGGTAAGGTACAGGTCATTGTATATGCCACGTCATCATCTGGAATTTTCTTGCCTGCTAATTTCAAATCCCTAGCTAATTGGGTAATTCTGTTGAAAAATGAAATGATGCTTTCATTTTCTTTCATTTGCGCCAAATGAAATTCTTCCAATAATCTGGAAATACGCGCTTTAGATTTGGGTTCAAAAGTTTTTTCCAATTTTTCCCATCTCTCAACAGGTCCCACTAACCCATCTAGCAAACATTTCAATTTATCTTCAATGCCAAGAAAAATTATTCCATCCGCTTTTGATTGATCAGTATCGAATTGGGTGATAACATCTGCAGTTGCTCTGGCAACAACCACATGTTTTGGATCAATAAATTTACTCAACCCCTTACTTCCTAAGCAGGCCAACATATCCCGCTTCCAGCTGACAAAATTATGTTCATTAAGCTTCCTAAAGCTTAATAATACACTATCACGTTCAGTATTATTGAACGGAAACGTGATCCCAAAAATTAAACAAATTAATTATATGGATTAAAATTCTTAAATCTGCAAAAATCCCTCGTAAGATTGAACCAAAAATTACAAAATAGCTAAATACATTAACTAACCCAGTTAATGCTGGAAAAAGCTCGAAATGTGCCAAAAATAAAAACTAAATTCAAATAATTTCTTGAAAAATGTCAAGAATTCTCGAAAAGTGTTAATTAAACTTGTTAACCCTAAATGAGAACCAATTGATCCGTAATATACGCAAAAAAAAACAAAAACCGATTCTAAGTCGGAATCTAAACACTAAATTCGCAAAATCAAAAATCGCACCAAAAATTTGATTTTTTGAATTAAATATTTGAAACTATTATAATAACTATTATATTAACTAATGAAATTCGATAACACCAAAGAAATAGCAGACCCACTACTACTAAACACGCTAAATATTGCAAGATTCTACTTGAATCCGCAAAAACAATCCAAAAATCAATTAATGTCTCTAAAAACACAATAAAGACTATGAGGATCAAGTCCGATCCTTGGAGGAGAAAACTTCCAAACCCAGCTTCTTCGTGGCCTCCCCTGGGCCCTCCACTGTGGCACTTTGTTTTTCCGCTGCAGTGGTGCTAATGGGACCTCTGGTTATCTATCTTTCCTTCTATTTTTGCTCTTCTTTCCCTTCTGTGGCTTTTGTCTTTGTGTTTTTGACCAATTCTTTGATAATATAAGACTGCATTCCATTCTGCAATGGAATGTACGAAAGTAGTGTTTATCAATATAATCAAATGTGTTTGTCTGTGTCAGGTTTGTATTGGTCAGATTTAGTATGTCAGTTTAAAAGACGTGTATGGCCTAAGTCGCTGCTTGCGTCTATAAACTCAATTCTATCTAAGTCCGATCCTTTTCGAACCTGAAAATCGCTCAAAAGAAATAAAATAATCACGTTACAATTTCCCCAAACAAAATAGAGTAGGAAGGCACCATATACCAGAGCCTCGGAGTTGAGAAAAAAGCCCCTTAAGGTTAGGTAACCTCGAAGGTGAAAATAAGAGCGGATAGTTAACACAAATAAAAAAAGATCTCCACTTAAGGAGCGATGACTTCGAGATGTCGGCTTCACTGATGAAATCCTATCACAATTGTTCGTGAATCGATGTCCTCTATGCAGGTCACACGACGAAAATGGCTCCGCACTCGAAAAACGTCCAAAAAACGAAGAAATCGCCGAAATCCGCTCTAAATCGCCGAAAAACGATGCAATACGGCGAAAATCCACTTCACTAACAACGGAGAAGCTGCACAATACGAGTGTCCAAAAAGATCCAATGCTACGTCTGGCTCGCACTCAACACGACAAAAATGGCTCTCGTACTTTGAAAAATCCCAAAACCGGCAGTTAAATTGCCAAAAACGAGAAAAGGTCGAAATTACCTTGGTTTGTCTCCATTGGAGCGGAGACAAACCAAGGTAATTTCGACCTTTTTTTCAAAAAAAATTCAAACCATACAAAAATACAGTGTCTCACTAGTAACATATAAAACATAATAATAATACATAAACAGAATAAATTCAAATGAAATAGAAATATATTAACTGGAAATGCCAGATGCCATAACTCCATCTAGTGAGAGTTCTAAGTGTTTCAACTCTTAGTATTTCTTAGGGAAGGTCTGTAGGGCCATTCGTATTGGTATTTCAACATGTTAGGTTACGTTTATTAGTATGTCAGTTCTATAGGGCCAAATGCCCTGCTACGATAGGTCCCTAGGGCCATACCGTAACAATACTTTTAATGTTGGACTTGTACTTAAATATGTCCGCATAATTATTAGTTTTAAAATTTTAGTGTAATGACATTATGGATATACTTCTAGTTTAATCTTTCATTATTCTATCTACCATGGTAGATAGAATGGTAGATAGAATAATGAAAGATTAAACTAGAAGTATATCCATAATGTCATTACACTTAAATTTTAAATCTTAATTAGGATATGCATTAAAAATAGATGTTTTAAATAATTATTAGTAACATTTGTCGAACCGGCATACAGATGGATACGATTTTTTAAAATAATAATAGGCTACATTTTGTGTTGAGGCTCCTAGTTTGGTTATGAATTTTCATTGCAGAAGCATTTTCTTTAATTGCTGTGCTGTAAACATTAATTTTAATTCTCCTATTTTGTTTGTAGGTAGTGAATCGTTATAAGGGACGCAACTATCCAATTATGAATTTGCACGAAAGGGTGTTAAGTGTTTTAGCATGCAAGGTAATAATCACCTGATAATGATATTTACGTATATACTAGAAATTTTTTAATATTTTAAACTTGTTTTTAGTATGTAAGTGAAGTGGTTATTGGAGCTCCATATTCAGTAACAAAAGATCTGATGGACCATTTTAAGGTTGTATTGACAAGGATGTTAATTTACTTGAATAACATTCGAAATTTATGAATAAGGTGGGTTTAGTATGCCATGGCACCACTCCAGTGATGGAGGATGAGGATGGTTTTGATCCATATGAGGTATGTACTATTTAACTAATCATTATTAATTATAAGTTTGAGAATTATTGTTTATGAACTAACTTGCTTTCTTGAATCAACCATCTCCTAACATGTAGATAGGCTTTTTATATAAGCTTATGAACCTGAAGGATCAAGTGGTCTCATTTACTGGCCAGAATTTTGTCAAATTGTGTAAAAAATGAATGTTTAGCGTATATTTTACACAATGCAATTTTTTTTACCTACACTGCTCTGTCACTTGGATTTTACCACAGGACTCTCTGTGTTGCAGCCTAACATTATTACTAGTGCTTAAAATTGAACATTTTAAACTTTTATTCTCAAACTATATTAGTTTAATGATGAGCTGCAAGTTTTGTCCTTTTGTTTTATTAAAAGTTTAGAAAACTTTTTCTGCAAGATTTTGCCGAGACTTATGATAAAATTTTATTAAACATAAAAATAAAAAATTGCTGCCATTTTTAAGTTAATATAATTAAAAAATCTTTAATGATACAATGGCATTCTTCTATAACGAAGTACAAGTTGTCCAGCTGGAGATTCAAATTCAGGTTTGATCTATGTACAGGGTGTTTTAGCTCAGATGTCGCCCAAATATCTTGGACACTACTATTAATTTCATCATTCTGTTTGTGCAGTCAAATAGTAAGTAGGGCATGGGCAACACCATGAGAAATGTTGTGCAACTAATTTTCCTATTTTTCTCAAATAATTCCAATTAACATACTGTTTTTTTTATGACATTGTACTAAACAAATGATTCTCCACTACTTCGTAATTTACACAAGCCGTTAGCTGTCACTGCGCTTCCGGATAGATCATTTAAGATCATGTTGCCGTGGCAATCTCCTTGAAATGTGACGTCAAGGTCCAACCTAGAAAGTCAAGCAGCTCTACTTTCTATATTGGAGGTGTAAACATTGCAAATGACAAGCAATCCGATTACCAACCATAATATCATGTATTTTGAACACCTATCATTGTTCAAACAAATGCTGTTAATATTAAACACGACCTCGACGAGCTTGTGCAAATTAAATGTAGCATGGCTGGTATGGGATGTACATCAAGGGTCTACTTTTATCTGCAATAAAAACGGCATAAAGATTATATTACGATGCATGTTCTTCGTAGATTTCATAGTTTACCGGACTATTGACCCTTCCATTGGTTTACAAATTTAAATATACAGTATAACCTGTACGGTCCGGACACATTTGGGGCGCAAAATTTTGTCTGGACTCTTGAGGTCTTGTGGTGGCATAGGCCTAAAATGGTCCCCGCAGTGGAATGGACCAAAGATAAAACTTCCAAAGTTGAAAAATGGATTTTTCCCGATTTTGGATTTTTGATGGGAAATCCGAGTTTGTCTGGCGGGAGTCGGTGGCCGGGCTGCGGCCAAAATATCCGCCGATTCCCGTACTCCGAAAAGTCGGCTTGAAATACTTGTCTGACGGTTCTGCCGTATAGCCTATCTTGTCAGGCGTCCTTCACTTAGTTCCTGACGTTAATTTGAAATTTTTAACCCAACTGGTTCGTCCGGGGCGCTCGAAAAACCGCATAAAGTGGAAAAAATTTAACTTGTACCGTATGGTGCTTTTCTGCGGTACGACGTACGGTATTGGCGATGAAATGCAGTCGCATTTGGGATGAACAGCTCTCGGCCTGCTTGCGGAAACTTCAAATAACGCACTATACGTTGAGTGTGCAAATGTGCGTTTTTGGCCCAGAAAATTGCTTTGGCTGCTGCAACTGCTTGTTGCTTGATATGCCACTTGGTATTGTGTATTTTTAAAGTGAAATAAACTCACACACATGGTTTAATAGTCCTAAAATCCACACCAAGAGGTGAGGCACTTTTTTTGCCATCTTGGACAGGAAGCACAGACTACAGCATGGAACCCAGATGTCATAGCTAGAGGAGTGCGCCGAAGCGGCTGAGCCGCACCGGCTAGCCATTTTGACTGAAAAATGCTAGCCGCCGCCGCCATGTTGCGGCAAGTCGAGTAGCCGTAACCGCCGAAAGGTAAACGTGGCTATTCGGCTAACATAATCAATGTAAAAAAATTTTTTTTTTTTAAAAAAAAATGATTAAATTAGCTGAATAGCTACGTGTACCTCTCGGAATTTTTTCGAGAATTTTCATTTTAATTGGCTGATTACTAATCAAAAATCAAAAATTTCCAGAAAAAAACCATAAAATTTTTCGTTTTTACTCGGTTAAGCCGCCAGCAGCCGAGAAATTTTTTCAGCTTAGCCGAGCCAGCGCCTTCTGATGGTAGTCAGCCGCCGACAAAAATTGACAGCGCGCGCCTCTAGTCATAGCTAAGTGCTCAGACTAAAGCAAAACTATAAAGTGTGGGCTAAAAATAGCTCACAAGACTAGGGATTACAAACTGGTCATAGTTTGTGATCTTACAATATAAAATAAGACTCGGGATGACTCTGTACATCTAGATTGATCACAGACATCCAATAAAATCATACAATTTCCAATACTGATCACCTTAAGGTAAACAAACACTAATAAATGATTATCTTAAGCTGTGAAATAAATATAAATAATTACAACAACTTATCACATGTCCTGTGGACAACCTTATACAATAGATACAACCTAAATAAATTGCACAAATTATAATAACCTGTTTATAACCTGTGCAAACACTAAAATGTGATCAGGACTTAAACTAAAAATACTGATGAGCAAGTTTGGGTCAACTTGATCTTTCTAGGTGCTCATGACACACACATTAGACATTTTTGAGTTATGTCAATAGGGACAGGTGTTCGGTCGGCACAGGTATTTTAGCATGGCTGGAGATTGGCTGTGTTCAGCCATTGTGTCCGGGCGGCACTAGGTCCGGACCGCACAGGTTATACTGTAAATCTAAAAATATACACACTCAGAATGCAGCCATAACTCTGAAAGTTGATTATAGGTTGTTGTTTGTTTGGTTGTCATCAGCGATGCTGTATTGCCACGAACTCGAACAATGGACAGAAACCGAACCCCGATGTGACAAAACCACCAAACCCCACGTCCCAATGGTCGAGCTGTTGTAATGAGGTTTAGGCGCGGCCATCTAGTGGCGAAAAGCGCCGGGCAGAAACAATCACAACCGAATATTCTCTAGCCGGTGAGCCATAGGCATGACGCCATCATTACAACAACAACCCTGCGTGGTGCGGTAGTGTCGTCACACCGGATTTCAAACCTTACTCTGTACAGATAGAGTATATATATATATATAGATCTGTATTTATAGATTTTTTTGTATCTTTTATGGTTTTTGAGATAGCAGCTGAATGACATTGTTACATTACAACCACTTGACAGTCACATGACATGTCTCATTTTGTTGCCCATGTCCTACATGTCGTGTCTTGTGGTATATTTGAATGGTGTAATCAGATCATAGAAATGGGTCTCATTTGGCGCTAAAGAGAACCAGAATCCTAGACCTCTATTCACAGACGTGAGACCAGTCTTAGATCTAGTTGTCAACTGACTTGTTTATTTCTTTATTGTTATGTTACTATGCAACTCTGTAACACTCATTAGTTCTACTCCTTGCCACTTCCAACAATTCACTACAACTTACTATTTGACTAAACTAACAAAATGATGAAATTAATAGTGGTTTCCAAGATATTTGGGCAGCCTCTCTTAGATGCTCATAATTCTTTCAAATTTTTCTTCAAACTGGCTTTTGTATGTGGTCATTTTTCCCATTTATTTTTAATTTTCAAATAACTCGAGAATCACTTAATGTAGAATTTTTTTAAATGAAAAGATGCAGAAATAATTGGGAAACATTTTCTAAAAGTTTCTCAAAATGCATATTTTTTTAAAGGTTTTGTGTGGAGTTTTCTGAAGAGGTGAAAATATTGTTTTTTCAAAATAAAAAACTTCTAAGATTAATATGCGTCATTACTTTTAAATATTAAGATTGAATATAAATATAAACAAACAAGACAATTATACAGACACGTGAGATAAATTATAGGAGGCCTTTCGTTGCTTCAGTGCAACATCTTCAGCTATACTTTATTAACAAACAAACTACACCTTTATATATAAGAAATTTCCAATAAATGAACAAGTTCACAAAACGTTTTTTTAGAACATTTACAAAACATTTTTAGAATGTTATCTGAAAGTTTTTGGAATGTTCAAGAATGTTCCAGAACGTTTTTGGAATGTTCAAGAATGTTCCAAAACGTTTTTAGAATGTTATCTAATTGTTTTTACCTTCTGACAGAATGGTTGGACTTTCTTTGAGTGACATTTATCCCAATCCATCATATGTCCTTTGGTCTCAAAGAAATGCTGGTACCTAGTATTTTTAATATTTTTATCTTCATCAGTCTTTATGTGTTCTTTGATACGGATGTTGAGGGCTTGGCCAGTTTGGCCAATATACATCTTATCACAGCTTTTGCATGGGATCTGATACACACTACCCCCTGGCTCACGTCCTGTTTCCGGCCTTGATTGCAATGTTTAAAAAAAGAATTTCTGCAATGAGTAGAAATAATACCTTCATCTTGGAACAGTTTGACAAAATCAGCCGAATTTGCATTATTTGATACGCTAGCCAAATATTTTTCTATTGGTTTTGAAATGGGGTTCTTTCTTCTTTCAATCCATTCGTTTTCTCATTTTTTAATAATATGTGGGGAATAGCCACTATTAATAAAAAATCCATTCTGTTCATTTATTCGATCATCTACTGCTATTAGTCTGCTATTAGCTGCTTTAATTTGATTAATACCTCCCCAATAGAGTCTTTTCTTAACATTGTAATGCTGGACAGAAGTCCAATGAACAACCTTCCCTGCACTAAACTGATTTGAAAGTCAAACAGTGGCTATTTTATGTTTTCCTGAAGTAGTTTTAACTATTTTAGTCTTTGTAACCAAATATTTAACATGGTCTCAAGAACGTTCAAAGGCTATTTTAAAATTCTACTTTTATTCCAAATTTCAGCAAACTCTTTTCTCACTGCTGGAAGACCAACAAGAACTATGTCATCAACAAACCGACCAAAACGTTTTGGTTTAATAGAAAGTTGTGGCAAAACAACTCTTTCTCTTATTCTGGCTGCGATTTCAGCCAAGACTGGGCTCATACTATTACCCATAAAAACGCCATCATTTAGTCTAAACCTTTCACCATTCCATCTGAATGTGTTATCCTTAAGACAAATGCTAATCAACTCAATAATATCTTTTGGCTGTTTCAACCCACTCTTTTAGTAGTTTTAAAAGAAGACTCATAAGATGGGAGAAAACTGCGAATAATGCTTGCAAGCCACTAACTTAAACCAGCAGTAGGACTTGCACGGGTATTAATAACTGGCCGTACCTTCTCCTCATTGCCCTCTTTATGAATTTTGATGTTGGCATTTAGGACAGAAGTATGTCCAGTTTTTTTAGGAAAAATAGACCGGTAGACCTAACTATCAAATTTGCTAACATGTCTTCTTACTTTCCTCTGAACTCGATCTTCAAATCTGTGAATATTAACTACTCCATAGTCATTGAGCCTCAAATAAATATTAGATTTGAGATGCTCATTGACTTTTTTATGATTCTTCTTCCTCAATAACTATAAATTTCCCTCTCTTATCTGCTTTTGCTACTGTGATTTTATCTTTTTTAAAAGATTGTTTCATATGATCAATTTCAATTTCCATTGGAGTCTTTTTTGTTTTCCGATTAATGATCTCAGTAACACAACTTATGATTTGAGTAGATTTTGATGGATTAAGGTTACGAGTTAGACTTGCAGTAGTTTTAGCTGCTAGTCTAAAATTATCCACTGGAGTGGGCACTTTGTTTTTAGGAATAAACGTAGGCCCCCGTTTCAAAATATTAAATTCAGAAACTGTTAATTCTCTTTTAGCTCTATTAACTACAGCATTACTTGCAAACTTATCCCTAGTATTAATGACAACTTCTTTAGACCAAAGGACATATGATGGATTGAGATAAAGCCACATAATTATTGAAGAAAAAAGAAAATTAGAAAGAAATATTAGAAGCATATTTTATTGCTATAGGTGCAAATTGATGTACCTATGTGAATGGAAATGTTGGATTAAAAGGAGCAGAATGGATGGTTAATGCCATTGAGGAACAAAAATTTAGGTATTTCTGCTAATGTCACTCAAAGGAAGTCCAAACATTCTGTCAGAAGGCAAAAGCAATTAGATAACATTCTGAAAACGTTCTGGAACATTCTTGAACATTCCAAAAACATTGAGATAACATTCTAAAAATGTTTTGTAGATGTTCTAAACAACGTTTTGTGAACATGTCCATTTATTGGAAATTTCTTATATATAAAAGTGTGGTTTGTTTGTTAATAAAGTACAGCTGAAGATGTTGCACTGAAGCAACGAAAGGCCTCCTATAATTTATCTGGTGTGTCTGTACTTGTGTGGACTCCCTCAGGATGTGGAAAACTGTATTGGAAGAGACAGTTTACCAAAGTAGTGAAAAACCCAAAAATCTGATACTGCTCGGCGGGAGCAAGTGGCCCGGACTCGTCCAAAATAGACGTCGATTTTCGTTGCCGGAAAAGCCAGCTTAATAGCGATTTTTAGAGTGCGCCGAGTAGCGGATTGTGTTCAGCGTGCTTTGGAAGGTATCTGACAGTAAAATCAAAATTATAGACCAGTGGGTTGCGGAGATATTGCAGAAAAACCGCATTAATGGAAAAATGAAAATTTCTGGATGATTGCGCTTCTCAGCGATGCATGGTCCGCTGAATCCAGTGAGTTGGGCGGCTTTCTCTCGTCTCAGCAACCGCTTGGATGTTGTTCCGCTTCACGTCTTCAACGTACAAGTTGAAATGCGGACAACGTTGGGACGACGTGACCGGGCCTCGGTACACGTAACAAGCAATAAATTGATTCGGTATGGTCACGGACAAACCGCTTATAAGCCGAGAACAAAATAAAGTCTAATTAATCGATTTAATTGAACAAACTCACGCATTTATGATCCAAAAACTTCAAAACTTGATTTATTTTTAGCACAGACATGACAGGTGCCATCTTAGCACACAGAACACGGGTTCCAGAGTGTATAATCTTGGAACCAGACCAGAATCTGGTCATATTGCTAGTTTGTGACCTCATGATCACATAGGTCACAAAATATCTTACACATTGCAATAAAATCATAGAATATGACTCATACAAGTAAGGTAAATAAATGTTTAGTTCTAATAACATCAAATAATTTAGAATCATATTCTATGGCTAAATATAAGCGAAAATACAGTATTGTGCACATTTAAGAGAATGATGAAAAATTAAGAAAATCCCAAAATAATTTCTAAATGTCATAACTGATCATGTGACTCTGTTTGGGATCTAAACAGACAGTCTGGGCAATATAAATATATATTATTGTGCACATGTATACAGGAGCTATAATAACAATACGCACTGTCTATTTCCCCGAACGTTTGGGGAAATAGACAGTGTATATTGGCTGGCTATTTCCCCGAACAATCGGAAAAACTCTAAAAACCAGTACACGTGCGGTGTTCGTTTTGTTGGTGTGCCATACTGGTCGTTCAAACACAGATTATAATCTGTGATTCAAATTTACAATAGATCAAATTAAAGAAAGAAAGGGTTTTGGTTTAATGCAAAGGGAAAATATTTTATTTATCAAATTCGGATGATGTCCAAATTGGATTCATTTACATGTCATGACAAGAATTTTTTAACTAATTATTTTTTAAAACTTTTTTTCATTTTTTCAAGTGTAAACAATTAATTAAACTCCTGTTTGTATTGTATGTATTGTTTTTAGTTTTTATTTGCTCTTTGTCTAAAGAAATCTTTTTCCGGATGATAGTTTGCACGAAAATTCTCGAACAACCATTCGGAGAAACGTTCCCCGCTGGCAAAATTGGACGACAAACGTTCCACACTCCAACAGTAGGCTTTGGGAGAAATTTAATGTGGTGGCATTGCGATTGCATCGAGGATTCCATACAAATAAAGCCCAAAAAAGTTAATTGTTTACACTTGAAAAAAAATGAAAAAAATCAAAAAAATAATAATTAAAAAAGTTGTATTAGTTACTATATTAGTTATGTCCGATAAACGCACAGGTAGGTTTTTTACACATCGATTAATCAACAAGAAGCAATAAACTCGATCAAAAAATTTAGATTTTGAGTGTTTTGGTCGGTTTCCAGCATTTGCAAATTCGGATGATAAAAAACATTCCAAATTCTTGTCATGGCATGTAAATGAATCCAATTTGGACATCATCTGAATTTGATATAAATTACAATAAAATATTTTCCCTTTGCATTAAACCAAAACCCTTTCTTTCTTTAATTTGATCTATTGTAAATTTGAACCACAGATTATAATCTGTGTTTGAACGACGAGTATGGCACACCAACAAAACGAACACTGCACGTGTACCGGTTTTTAGAGTTTTTCCGATTGTTCGGGGAAATGGCCAGCCAATATACACCGGCTATTTCCCCGAACGTTCGGGGAAATAGCCTTGGCCAAAACAATAAGCTATAAACTCTTTGTGGGCATATCTCTGATGCCAAACATGAACACTAACTGCATGACTCTCAAATTTGCCTATTGAACCAGTCTGAGAACAGCAATTTTCAGGTTTTGTTAAATTTAAATTGCTCTTAGCATCAAAACTACTGCCCAAGTTGGCAGACCTGAACTGAACTGGATCCTGTACTTTATAAAGGCCATCATCTAGCTTTCCGTACAATGAGCAAATTTTTGAATTAGATTTATACACTTTTAAACAGTTATTATAAATATGAACATTGTATTTAGCTTGATCAATTTTTCCAACAGAAATGAGATTTGTTTTGAAGCCTTTCACATAATAAACACTTTCAAGGGATATCTCATTCAAAACATTCTTGATTTTTCACTGATAACTCGACAGTCCCTCTACCTGTGATGCTTGATGATCCTTCACCAAGCTCCAACTTCATGGGTTTGAGCTCCTCAAACTCGCAGAACAGGTTGTGGTCGCCGCAAACGTGATGTGACGCGCAGGTGTCCAAAAACCACTCCATTTTTCCATTTTGAATGTTGGCACTGCAAACTCTAGATGGCTGCTGGCTTCCCTGCGGCCTTGGCAAACCAGGCCTGCTTGGTCATCTGGCTCTCTGGCGCTGGATTTGGCGCACGACGACCCTGTCTGCGTCCTCGTCCTCGACTCCGACCTCTAAGTTGCAGTCCTTCGCGTTGGGTTTTTGGTTTTGCACAATCCCGTGCAAAATGGCCATTGGTACCACAATTGAAACAGACAATGCTTTGAAGATATGCTCTATCGCTGGAATTAGCAGAATTCACTTCACTTTTAACACTTTGGCCTTTAAGACTGCTTGCATAAGCAGTCGCAGCCTCCAGATTCTTATCACTGGTCTCAACAAGTCGTCTTCGGTTGCTTTCTGCTAGCAAAGCCGTGCAAACGTTGTCGTAGGTGAAGTCTTTCTTTTTCCACTGATAAATAGATTGGATTTGATGCTCGAAATCTTTTCCAATCATGCTGATAATCAAATAAGCCTTGATATGGCCCTCCGGTTTGAGTTTGTCATTTGCAGCCACCATATCGTCTTCGGCCTTGTCTAGGCGTGCCATAAAAGAGTCTAACTCTTCATTTTCGTGGCGTCTCATGGAGTAAAACTCCTCTAATAACGATGCTTCTCGTGCAATCGAACTCGGTTCGAAAATCTTCTTCAAATGGGTCCAAACTGCCTCAGTCGTATCATGTTTCATCGCAGCTGGCTGCAACCTCGGCACCAAACACTGCAAAACGATGGCTCTCGACTTGTTTTTGTCTTGTATTTTTCACGTACGGCAGCGGATGCAGTCGCTAATGGCTCGATCTGTTTGCCTCTTGCAAATTTCCAAAGTCCTTTTTCTTCCAAAAGGAGCTGCACATCAATTGTCCATTGTAAATAATTGGTCCTATTAAATTTATTCACTCCAGAAGCGGCTGACTTTGTTATATCCTTCGCGGACATAATGTTGAGCTGAAAAATAACCAAAAAATCTGAGAGAAAATGCTCAAACAGTAAAAATTTCAATTTTTGATCTTTAATTGTCCAAACTGATATTTTGGACAATTTCTCACGTGTCCCAGGGTTGTAACCACCCTCTGCTACCAACTGTACGTTATAGTGGTCCGCCCTGGTCCTAGGCACAGTCTTGGTAGCGAAACTGTGCTTTAAATGGTCAAAAATGAGCAAAAAACCATTTTTCGAATTTTGATGGAAAAGTCGGGATTTTTGGCCGCGCGCGAGCAACCGCGAGCCGCCGGAGTTATACGCGAGGTCCCGTCGAAATCGATCGTGCTCTAATAGCGCAATACGTTGCGCTATTGCTTCTCTGCTGAACTAAGCATGGAAAGCCTTGTCATTTGCTTGTAAATATGAGGTTTGACCTCGTGTATTATTCCAATGACATTGGCAATGACCTCTAAATAATTTCAAGCAAAAACTCACTTCTAAATTGATGACAACTGCTTGGCTGTGATTATTATCGCTTAAAACTTTAGAAACTTCATGATAATGAGTAAAACTCACAAATATAATTATCCAGAAGCTTAAAATCACTTGAAGTTGCATAGAGCAAAAACATCAGCCATCTTTTCTTAACACAAGAAGGTTGGAGAGTATTTAATCTCGAACACAGCAAACTACAGAATGATAAAAATTACATAAAAAGCTCATAGGGCTATAAATAGCTTTGACAAGCTTAGGATCACAAACTGGACTAGTATGTGATCCTATCACAAAGAATTAAGACTAGGCTTCCAGTTAATGACTAAATAAAGACTGGAACCTAGCATACAAAAGCATAAGTTATAAAGTGCTGACTCAAACAATTAAATAAACACATTAATGGGTCAGGTCATACATAATTATTCTAAATCAATTATTAAGTTATAGATCGAATCAATTATGACATCTTGTCATAAAAACTAAACTAAAAAATAACTTTAAGGTGCGGGTACTTAAGAATAAGATCCGCACCTGTGTTAAATACGTAACTTATGTATCAAACACATTAGTCACACGTGTTTCAGTTTACCAAGACCTACACCTCTGAATCCAGTGAGTTCGGCGGCTTTCTCTCATCTCCACAACTGCGTGGATGTTGTATCGCTTCACGTTCCCGACGTATAAGTTGAAATGTGGACAACGTTTTGGCAACGTGCGATTAGATTCTTCATGCGTACAAGCTGCGTTTTGGCCCCGTATCACAGCCTATAATTAACGCTAATGGCGGACAACGTTGTGGCGGCTTGACCGGACTTCGGTACACCTAATAAGCGATAAATTGATACAGTATGGCCGCGGGCGAACCGCTTGTATGCCAAGAACAAAATAAAGTCTAATTAATCGATTTAATTGAACAAACTCACGCATTTATGATCCACAAACTTCAAAACTTGATTTATTTTCAGCACAGATATGACAGGCACCATCTTGGCACACACAACACGGGTCCCAGAGTGTATAATCTTGGAACCATACCAGAATCTGGTCATATTGCAAGTTTGTGACCTCATGATCACATAGGTCACAAAATATCTCAATAATTTAGAATCACATTCTAAATCCACATGGCTAAATTCATATGGCTAAATATAAGCAAAAATATACAACTCCGTGCCAACAAAATGGAATATAGTGAAATATGATGTGTGCCTTTTACTTAAATAAAAAATTTGAAAAAGAAATATGTGCCTGTAAAATTTGTGCTTTTGGGGCTTTATTTTAGAATGATTAAGCTTCAAAATGATCAAAAATTTGCATCAATATCTTATTTCGTTAAAGTTTAAACAATAAATAAATGCAGACAAAAAATGGAATATGTCAAATGCTGTGACACAAAAATGGAATATTCCAAGTAAATGACCAAAACAATTTTTATTTTGATAATAATATAATGAAATCTTAATATTTGCCTGGCCAACCCTTTGCTCGAATAACTGCTTGAATTCTGAGAGGCATAGAACTACTCAACTTGGTGCATTTTTCTTGGGTAACTTGTGACCATACTAACTTCAGTTTAGCTTTCAACTTCTTTTTTTGTTGGTTTCTGTTGAGCCAACCTCTTTTTCATGATGTCCCATAAACTCTCGGTGGGATTTAAGTCAGACAGATTAGCTGGCCATGATAAAACCTTAATATTATGGGACTTAAACCATTCAGCATCGCTTTTGCTGCATGAGCCAGTGCCAAAACCTGTTTAAAAATTAAATCATCTGCATCATTGTTTGGATAGAGTTGCTCCAATGATGGAATCAAATAATAATCGAGGCATTTTTGATAAACTGCTGCATTTATAGTTCCAGTGACAAGTGCTAAACATCCTACACCACCAGCACTCATACATACCACTCATCCCGCATCACTTTCTTAGGGTCAATGGATGGTAAGCCTCATCCTCTGTACTCCACACTATAGTATGTGGCATACAAAAGATGAGACTTACCATCCGTTGATCTTAAGGTGTGTGAAGTTTTCCGGTAGTGTAATGGCTTGGCGATGTATGAGCGCTGGTGGTGTACAATGTTTAGCACTTGTGACTGAAACTATAAATGCAGCAGTTTATCAAAAACTCCTCGATTATTATTTAATTCCATCATTGGAGCAACTCTATCCAAACAATGATGCAGATGATTTCATTTTTAAACAGGTTTTGGCACTGGCTCATGCAGCAAAAGCGACACTGAATGGTTTAAGTCCCATAATATTAAGGTTTTATCATGGCCAGCTAATCTGCCTGACTTAAATCCCACCGAGAGTTTATGGGGCATCATGAAAAAGAGGTTGGCTCAAGAGAAACCAACAAAAAAAGGAGTTGAAAGCTAAACTGAAGTTGGTATGGTCACAAGTTACCCAAGAGAAATGCACCAAGTTGAGTAGTTCTATGCCTCTCAGAATTCAAGCAGTTATTCGAGCAAAGGGTTGGCCAGGCAAATATTAAGATTTCATTATATTATTATCAAAATAAAAATTGTTTTGGTCATTTACTTGGAATATTCCATTTTTGTGTCACAGCATTTGACATATTCCATTTTTTTGTCTGCATTTAACAAAATAAGATATTGATGCAAATTTTTGATCATTTTGAAGCTTAATCATTCTAAAATAAAGCCCCAAAAGCACAAATTTTACAGGCACATATTTCTTTTTCAAATTTTTGATTTAAGTACAAGGCACACATCATATTTCACTATATTCCATTTTGTTGGCACGGAGTTGCAGTATTGTGCACATTTTACAGATAAATCAGAATGATAGAAAATTCTAAAATAATTTCTAAATGTTATAACTGATCATGTGACTCTGTGATCTAAGCAGACAGAGTCTGGGCAATATAAATATACAGTATACATGTGTACAGGGGCCATAAGAACAATAAACTATAAACTCTTTATAATGAATAAAACAAATAACTCAAATGACACTATCCAGTGATAATTGCAAATACTTGGCAATTAATCTACTTATAATATGTCTACAGTCTGTATAATTGTTAATGTTTATATTCAATCTCGATATCATTTTTTTCAAAAAATCATGGTAATCTAAATTTTCATCCATTCATTACAAAAACTTGTAG
>JH431088.1:114639-131762 GCA_000239455.1 Strigamia maritima
TAAAGTTTTGTAATGATTAGATGAAAATTTAAATTACTGTAAAGTTTTGAAAAAAATGGCAAGCTTGTTACGAGTTTATGAACTAACGTAAAAGATTATCTTACTTTCTTGTAGATAGCAATTTTTTCCTATTGTAACTTATAGAATCTTAGAGTAAAATCAACATAGTCAAACCATTATCGCATTGTTTTGAAACTTCTCACTTCCAACATTTATAGATACGCATATTAAATTTTTTCAAATTTAATACAAATATTACCATAAATGTTGGAGGCGAGGGGTTTCTAAACAGTAGGTGCGTTCAATCCTGAAAAGAAAAGTCACTTATTTGCTGAAATGACATTAAAAGGCAAATATGACGTAATTTATGTCATATTTGCCTTATAGAAGTGACTTAAGTGACTTTAGAAAAAAGGCCAACACAACTCACTTCTCTGCCTTATAGAAGTCACTTCTTTTTACTGCACATGTGCAGTGGTCACAAAAATAACTTTAGTGGCATCCATCTCGGAAACGATTAGATTGTTGATGTTTCTCGACTCCAAACTGAAGTTTTAGCGAATAAATTCTGCTAATTTTGTAGGTGGGGACTTTATTCAACAACATCCAAACGATCCTATGAGAAATCAGCATGAAAATAGGTAAGAGTTACGAAAAATGACGACAAATCGGGTACGGAAATCACCGAACGTCGTGGCCGCAGAACGTGCATCTACGTCGGCCACGATGTTCGATCATGTTCGTACCCGATTTGTAGTCATTTTTTGCAAATTTTATCTATTTTCTAGCAGATTCTCATGAAATATATTAGCCAAGATGGAATGGACAATTTATCAATGAAATCTAATTTTTATTCCACAAACAATAAAAATACAAATGAAAATGCATGAACAATTTAAGTGTGTTCATTGAGAAGTCACTTTTCCATAAGGCAGATAAGGAGAAGTGACTTTTTTTTTTCAGGATTGAATGCACCTATTGTGATGATGGTATGACTTTGTTGGTTTTATTTAAAAAATTAACTTATAGGAGGGAATGTTGTACTTTTTAAATTTTAAATTTTAAATTTTAAATTTTTTTGTAGGAATTGAACTTTTTTTTGGATTTAATGTGGTTTTACAACAATTTTTTATTGTATATTTTAGGTACCAAAAAAAATGAGCAAATTCAAAACTATAAACAGTGGTAATGACATGACCACACAGAAGATTGTTGATAGAATCATTGAACACAGACTGCAGTTTGAAAGTCGAAATAATGCCAAAGAGAAAAAGGAAATTGCTGCATATGAAGCGTTTGTGAAATCACAAGAAATCTAAATGGCCATATAAAATATTCATTTGTAATGATGACAGTAATGTTTGATGTTGACAAAAGATAATTTAAATAATTTCTTAATACATACGTTTTCTGTAGTCTAACATTCTACGATTCATTTAAATTTAATAATACACATTTTAAATAACATTTAATTTAGGATACATGTATGTCCCAAAACCAATTTTTTTTTAAAAAAATTAGAAAAACTAGACGTTGGTTCTGGGACATAACTTTATTTAATTATTTTTAACCTTCTGTTGGAATTTACATGCATTTTATGTTAGCAGGAATAAAAATTATACATGACTTACTGTGCATTATTAACTTTTTAAAATTAAAAAATTATCAAGAACACTATAGAAATCTTTTTTGTTATCAATATTGGGCTGATTTATTTGGATTAAAATTTGAATATGAGTAGACTGATCATTGGTCTTTGTTCGTTTGCAGTAGAAATTCTACTATTCCTGGTCAAAAGTATGAAAATGGGCACTTTTTAAAGTCAGAAAAATGGAAATTTCAAAAATGCCACTTTTTGACACAATTTTGACCAAGACTCGAGAACCAATAGAGATAAAATTCAAAGTCATCTAAAGGTTGGTTCACTCTAGATGTAACGCGACGCAATGTAAAGACTAAAAGTAGCTTGTGATTTGATTTGATTTAGTGCAGTAATGCAAGGCAAATGTTTGCGTCCAACCAATCAAAAG
Source organism: Strigamia maritima (assembly GCA_000239455.1). Taxonomy (NCBI): domain Eukaryota; kingdom Metazoa; phylum Arthropoda; class Chilopoda; order Geophilomorpha; family Linotaeniidae; genus Strigamia; species Strigamia maritima. The sequence goes on from JH431088.1 coordinate 116,670, forward strand.
CTAGTTTTATTCTTGCGTTGCATTAAGTTACATCTATTGTGAACTGCAGTGTGAACTTACCTTCAGACCTTCAATTTTTTTACAAAACTTTTCTAAATTGGATGTATAGGACTACAATAGCCTCAAAAAAAGTCTTAATGGAGATATGGTATAATTTTTCAAAAAATCACTGCCTCCAGAATTTTAATCAAAAAGTCATGGTAATGTAGTACCTGTACATCTACTAAACATCCTTGAAGCTTATAGTGTTTTTATAAATAGAAATTATTCTCTTAAAATCTTTACATGTGGTATTACGTACATGAAATTAAAAGAACATTTATTGCAGACAATTTTACAGAACATGTCAAAATTTACCACTATTGTTTTCGATGTTCTGTTCCCAAAAGAAATATCTCATAAAGATTAATTAGATAATAATCAATTAACAATTAATGATAAAATCATACGTAATTAGTTAATCGGTCATTTAATAAGCTATCTCGGAAAATCAAGTAAAACTGATAGTAATCGAATTTAATAGTTAGACACTGGTTAAATAGGGGGCGCTTGTTGTAGAGTTGTGAATGTTAAGCCAGTGACTGCCAGTACGGTTAACAGATTAAGATAAAGTTAACTATATAAGTTGCTACATCGGAAGTGACAGGGATCATTCTTTTATCATTTTACATCGGGTAACAACATACACATGTGTTTAACTACCAACTTTGCCAAGTACTAGGCTTAACACTGGTGTATGATTTCGGACTAGCCAACTGGACTAGCACAACGGGAAGACGTACAGCTTTATTGGTAATTATAATATTAACATGTTTTCTTACTATTTAGCTTGTAAAACCTTTGGCGCAAGGGAAACTAACGTGTTGTGTGTTAGTGTAGCGACAAACACATTTCTAAATCAGCTCAACGAATTATTGTACCGTAGAACGGGGATACTTTACCCGGCGGTGATAACTTTGTCCCACCAAGGTTTTTTTTGTATTTATTATATCTTTTTTAAAAGGCCGAGGCTATTTGCACACGTGTGTGCAAATAGCTTCAGTGTTGTAGAATATGCATTTTGTCGAGTAAATCCGTGACTTGGCATGAGGAAAAATAGAGAGACATCATGGTTTCACGGCAGAACCGTAAGGAACTAGGTTTAATTAAAAACACGATGATTTTGTGAAAAAACTACAAAAGTCCTGAAGGGCCATTTACAAACATTGTAAAACAGAAGTAACATACAGTAGCTTATTTGATACAATAAATAAAAGATACAAATAGTAAATATAATAGGAATAAATACGAAATGGTTAAATCTATACAACAATTTCCCCGTTCGGATTTATTTCGTAAAACAAAATTAATTATATACATCTAGATATTTACATATTATGTAAATCTTTTCTCTATTTACATGCTTGGTCAACATGTCAGCCAGGTTCTTCTTGGTGTAGACATATTGTAAATCAAATAACCCGGCACGGTAATTCTCTTTAACAAATTGTAACTTTACATCAATATATTTGGTCTTTGAATTTTCAACGTCATTACAAATGAAATGTATAGCAGTGCAATTGTCGCAATTTACAATAATCTTGCCGAAATTCAAACTCTTAACGTTACTGATTTCATCTAATAAACGTCTGAACCAAATAATATCTTTAATTAGTTCTGATAATGCTGTGAGTTCGGCTTCCATAGCACTCATCGTGACTAAATTCTGTTTAGTTGTTTACCATATTATGGTATTGTGTCCCCAAAAGACACCTAAGTTAAATATCTTTTGGGAATCAATTAGACAATAATTATTCACAAATCAATGATATAATCATAAGTTAATCAAATATACAGTGAGCAATTACATAATCCTTATCCTATGATGTGCTTCCGTGAGTTCGATTGCTTACTGACGTCATCTGATGTCATCAGAGGTACGACCTCTGATGGTGATTCTTGACGTTTATACCGCTACTTGGTGTGAAAATACTACGGTAGCTTTAAAGATCCATTTGTATTTGGATTAGGACTGCTACGGTGGTCTAAAGATACCACACCATAACAGCCCCCTTTTTAGCTTTCTTGGCTTCCAAGAAAGTTTTGGCTAAAAAGCTACATTTCAAATCTTATTATTTATATATGGTAATATTAGTTGTGGTATTCTTATTTGTATGTTTTATTAATTTTATATAATGCTAGGATAAATTCTCAGAGGTAATACCACATGTGGTGGAATTATTGCCGGAAATTTTTTGAACCACGAATTTTTTTCCTGTCAAAAAATGAGTGGTTCAAAAAATTTCCTGCTATTAATTCCACCACGAGGGGTATTTAGAAAGAGAATTTAACGTGTGAATGTTATGTGAATGTTGTGCAAATGTAAGCAATAACCAACTTAAATGCTTTTTTAAACATGTTCGCACAACATTCGCACAACATTCGCACAACATTCGGTTGGCAGGTACGTACTGGTACTTGCCAACCTCATGATAATAGTATCAGTGTCCGCCATTTTGGACGAACTCATCGTTTTTCCAGGCAACAAGCACTTTTTCCAGGCAACAGGCAGTTTTTCCGATAAGGACCGAATGTGATTGGCTAATTTCAAATCGACGGCTGTGTGATTGGCTGGTTTAAACATAAGTTGAATTCTCTTATAAATTACACTTTTACAATAGAAAAATGAAAAATGAATATTTTCTTTTGAATTACTTGTCAAACATGAATGAATAAACCTAATTAAGGCATGTACTGATATTAAACATAATAAGATTTTGTTTTAAGATGTAAAGATTTTCATATAAGTTTATATTCATTGTTTCAGCTAGCTACTAGCCTACTTTTATTTACATTACATTATTACATTATTACATTATCACAAAGATAGTTTTATTAGAATAAGATAAGATGATTTTATTTATTATAATTATAATTATAATAAATAATTATAATTATAATTTTCAATGCTTTTGATAGTTAATCAAATTATGTAAACAGTTGTTTTCGCTTTTTCAAAAAGAACATTCTCATAATTTAAAATCTCCAAAAAAACACATTTTATATCAAAATTTATAAATTCACTTTACAAAAGAATAAATTAAACTCTACAAATGGTTACAGAACAAATGGAGTCCGCAACCACTACATTCGCTCTGTCACTACAAATTAATAATATGGTTCAGGTGGCAAAGACTTACTCATTAAAAGATTGCCAAATGAGAAAATAGAGAATAGAGAACTGACACAAACCTAGAATCAAATAGAACATGGCGGAAGCCTAAGCAAGAAAACAAAATAGACTAGGCTTAGCCAAGTAAATGCTCACCTCAACTGACTGGATGTTAAAGTAACAAAATGCATGTGTAACACACTGATACCATGACCAAATCCAGTGAGGCACGCCGCTACGCTATAAAAATATACGCCTGAATATCAAGAGAAGAAATGCTAAGAGAACACGTGGAAATTCAATTGGAATGACCTTCAAATATGGGTGAAGGTACCAGCTCTACTAGTTGTTGACTATATGCTAGTAGTAAGAAGAGTGAGCTCTAAAAAGTCAGCAACAAACATCAAAACTCATACTACAGTCTCATTGGCCCTCTGAAAGTGAGGAACCAATGGGAGTGGATGAGTCAACTCACTCTATATGCACAAAAACGGGTCATTCCATTAGGAGGACAAAATTAACACTGGGGAAATTATCCAACACAAGCAAAGCCATCCTAAAATGACCTTGTCAGGACATCAAAATAGATAGACCAGGACAGGATAACCAAGGTATTCAAATTAAAGTGGGTTTATTTGGACAAAACACACAAACGAACGCGTACATAAATTATGGCTCCTGACACTAGCTGCGTTCAATTCATCTGTCATAATCCAATTATTTCAATTCTCATAATCCAATTAAGTTTGTTTGCACATGCGCAGTCTGCTGATCTAGGAACTTGACCTCACATGTCAGATCAAGTTCCGTAATGCAAATGGAGGATGAAAATCTTGTGAAGCCCAGAGAAAAGGCTGTTGAATTGATTTCAACTAGCATGGTACTTGATCTTTTAGATGCCAAGGATTCAAATGAGGAGGATGAAATAATTGAAGATGGAATTCTTTGCTTGGCCCATGTGTATGAGACACGGTACTTGACTGATAGAGTGGCTGTTCCTAAATCTACTGCATTTCTTAATAACCTTTTTCCAAATTATGATTCATCTCGCTTTCGACGAGTAGTCCGAATGGATAGACAACACTTTCAAAAAATCATAGAAGGTCATGATGTATTTCAATCAATAAAAAGTAACTAGTATCCAGTAAGTGTCCAGCTGCTAATTGTGCTAAACAGGTGAGAAAATTTACATTCTAATTGAAATTGAAAAATTTGCTAATAATGCTCATTTAATTTTTGGATAGATTTGGTCTGAATGGAAATGGTGCAGGAATTATGCCAATCTCTCGTCATTTTGGAGTTAGTGATGGAGGAACACTCAACATCTTTACTAAAAGAATCATAACAGCCCTTCTATCACTAGAAAATAAATATATCAACTGGCCTAAAGAAGAAGAAAGACGAAAAATTGCAGAGTACATGGCAACAAAAAATATGCCTCTATGCATCGGATTCGTGGACGGCACACATGTAAACCTGTGTAATGCTCCTTGTGATGACCCTATTTCATATTACAATCATAAAGGCACTTACTCCTTTAATGTACAACTGGTAGCAGATCCCTTTAAACGAATTCGAATGTATCATGTCGGACAGCCAGGTAATATACATAGAAATGCATAGAAATATAAAGTTCCCTATCAACTATCACTTTTTCTAATTATAGAGAACGTACACGATGCACGTGTATATTCATTAATGTCACTTTATCAGAGGCCCATACAATACTTCAGCCAAGACCAATTTATAATTGGTGATGCGGCGTACTGGTTAACAACGACAGTTATGAAACCATATAGAAAACTCCCAGGAATAACACATGCACAAGAGAAATTTAACAATCACCTCTCAAAGTGTAGAGTGAAGATTGAGCATGTTAATGGCATTCTTAAAGCGAGGTTTGGCAGCGTGCGAAGTCTTAAGCTAGGTTCACACTTGGTTCACACTGGCAGTAACAGTAGAAAAGTAGCAGCAGCGTGGTGCATTGTGGGACGAAAGTAGACCAAAAGTAGCAGCAGAGAAAAGTAAAGTAAAGAAAAGTAGTGAGCAAGCACAAAATCAAGTAAAGCTAGCTTCACATTTGTGTTCACACTGGCATTGACAGTAGAGAAGTAGCAGCAGCTGATGCATTATGGGACAAAAGTAGACCAAATGTAGCAGCAGAGAGAAGTAAAGTAAAGTAAAGTAGTGATCAAACACAATATCAAGTAAGAAAGTAGCAGTAGAGCTTTTCTACTGACAACAAATCTTGTCACATGACAACCACATTTTTGCAAATGGCCACCGACATTGAAATGATTTCCATTATTATACAACAATATGCTGCCTAATTATAAAAAACCAGAACAAAGGACAATATTTGGACACATACAGCAAAGGATTTAAAAATATCTAGTGAGTAATAATAATTATATTAGTAAAATTAGTGAGCACATGAGCATGGTGCATGTTTACATGTTTGTGCAAATAATTTTATCTAAATAAAATCCAAATAAAATTTATTTAATTTATAATTCATTTAAAATATTTTTAAATTTTCACAATCTTTCTTTATTCAATCTGATGATTCAATCTATTTAATCTATTTATATGATTACAGCTGCTGAACTCCAACAGAAATGGAAAAACTTGAGGGATAATTTTTTCCAACAATTGTCTCTAGTTCATCCGCCATTTTTGTTGTTTATGTTTTTGTTATATTGATAATGTATTAAGTCCTCTCATTGGCTTTTCGGTCTTCCTGTTGTTGGCTGTTACTTCATGTGTGAACAGTGTGAATGTGTTTACTTTACTTTTGGCCTGCTTTCGTCCCACAATGCACCACGCTGCTGCTACTTCTCTACTGTCACTGCCAGTGTGAACACAAGTGTGAACCTAGCTTAAGAATAGTTGTAAACCGAAAATCAGGACATCGATTTGCATGCGAGTGGATAGTGGCTTGCTTAGTCCTTTACAACATACTGGTTGAGGAAGATCCTTGGGATGACGATGACCTTATTGATGATCAGTTACAAGAGGACGAAGTAGAAGCATTTGATGATGAAATGTGCGCCGATGAAGATGAACTAAGTTGAAAAAGAATGCGTGAAGACTTATGCAACTATGTTTTGACCAACCTGAACTACCTTATGCAATCTTTGTACAGTCCAGTTACCGCGGCTGTTAATAATACACCGAGCAGGCCTAATAAAATATATGGAATTGTGACTTGCTGTAATGTTGAAATGAGCAATAAATAAGATTAAAAAATTTGATGAAAATCACAGAATATTTTTTATTATTTACTGAAGGAAAAAGTCATGAAAAATAAAATACCTAGTATTTTTTACAGAAAAATAAAATAGTTTTTTTACTATTTACTAGAAAAAAAGTCATGAAAAATATAGTATTTTTTTACTATTTACTGAAAAAATTAAAACTAGTAGGAATATTTTAATATATAACTGCTTGAGTAGATAGCATTTATTGTAATTTATTATCGTTTTTGTACTTCATCATTTCAAATTCAAGTTTTTGTTGTTCAAGTGCAATACGTTTCAACTCCAACTCTCTGTCAATTTCTAACTTTCTCATTTCCAATTTGTGATCATCTCTTGCTTTGATTTCTTCCAATGCTAGCTTCTTGGTCTCAATTTCTCCTTTGCAAGCATATTTCTCCTGAAGTACTGCTGTTAATTGGTTTAGACCTGATGAGCGCATATTTCGTTTGCAGTAATCTTTACATTCCGGTGTAATGGTACTACAGAATTTATCGAATCTGTTCCGGCCTATAGGTGGTGGTGGTGGTGGAGATTGTGGTAGAGATTGTGGTGGAGGTGGTGGTGGAGATGGTGATGGTGATTGTATTCCATCTTCTGAAGGTGTATTGTTGACATATTCATCATCATTTGGGAATTTGGCTTCCATGTGTTGTGAGATTGGAATAATGTTCACAGCTTCGCTACGTTGGAAAACTATTAGTAGCCTGGTCTGTTTCATAAAGCTTGATTAAAACATAAAAATCTGGGCAGATACGCTTTACAACATCAGGAAATGAAGCTGGGTCACCATTTTCAACACCTTGACCCGTCTCATTAATCCATTTACGTATATCCTCGTACTTTTTTTTCATAGCTGCGCATTTATTTCTTAGTTTAAGTGGATCGCAATTTTGAAGTTTTAGTTTTTCTAACATCTGCCTCTCATACTGTCCAAGGGATTCTTTAGCCTGTTAAAATAAATTAAAAAGTGAAAAAAAATAAAATTTGGTTCCAGGTATGGCTTTTACCTTCTCCTACCCTAGGTATGGTTGGCCAACTAGGTAATGAGCTCTTTTTAATTCCTCATCTACAGTCCAGATTCTAACTGGGTTGCGTTTCTTCTTGGGATCCACACAACAATCAGTCTCACTAGTCTGCCGCTTACTCATGTTACTATAAAATAAAACAAATAAAAATACTTTATAATTAATCAACAACAAGTTGTACATGCAAATATACCTAACCACGTTTCATAGACACCATTAGAAGTAGTTTTCAGCGTACATTTGATGCCTGATTGCATGAAAACCCAAATGTCGCTCAAATGCAGCTAAATAAAATTCTTCTCAAATTTTGTGCCCTTGTCCAAATGATCATATATTTTAATATACTTTAAAATATATTCCAAATATATTTTTGAATACATTTTGAAATATAATTTGAAATTTCAGCATTAAAAAAAACCTGTAAAAATTTATGTTAAAATATATCTGTATTTTTAACTTCTGTTGCGTTAAATCCATGCAATTGTATACAACATTTGACACCAAGAAAAAACCATACTTGCCTGAAGAATACGATGAAAAGCGACAAAGCAAAAAGCGATGAAAATTACGTCTAATGAAACGTCCCATGCAGCACAAATACAGATATGAAATCTTATCTAGATAGAATGTCTATGATAAACTAATATAGACATTCTATATGGCTGCAATATCATATAGATATAGAAAATTTATATACTTTCCCAATATTAGACTATAAAAGAAATGTAGAAGATCAATGTCTATATCACATAGATACAATCTAAAAATTGTATTTTAAAATTGTATCTCTGGAGACAAAAAAATGAGTTTAAAATTTTCACTTTGGAGCCAAACTCATTTTTATTAATCTTATCATAGCCATGCTGGGTCAAAAATAATCCTGAAGTGTAAAAAAAATTCATTAAAATTAAAAAATTAATTGAATATTGACTTCAAGTTTTCTGATTATTTCTTTAAAACATACTAGTTCCCTTTAGTAACATTAACATTTAAATTAGTTTCACAAATTTTAACTACCAACACTTCAAAGTTGACCAGAGTCAGATTTGACCCAACATGGCCTTTGCAGGGGTCCAATTTTAAGGGTTTTTATAGTTAAAGTTAAAAATGGTACCAAAGTTAAAATGGTACCAAAGGTAAAATGGTACCAAAGTTAAAAATGATACCAAAGTTAAAAATGGTACCAAAGTTAAAAATGGTACCAAAGTTAAAAATGGTACCAAAGTTAAAAATGGTACCAAAGTTAAAAATGGTACCAAAGTTAAAAATGGTACCAAAGTTGAAAATGGTACCATATATCTAAGACTAAATTAGGTACCAAAGTTATAAAACTGGTACCACAAGCCTAGTACTAAAATTATGGTACCAAAATTATAAAAATGGTACAACATGTCTTGTACTAAAGTTATGGTACCAAAGTTATAAAAATGGTACCACATGTCTAGTACTAAAATAATGAGACGTCATATTGATCCAGATAACACTAAAACCCAGAACTGTTGGTACCATTTTTAACTTTGTGCCATAATTTTAGTACTGGGCAAGTGGTACCATAATTATAGCACAAGGCTTGTAGTATCAAAGATCAAAGGCCATTCTTAATGATACCATTAAAATGCCCGCCCAACACTTCCTATTCAACTGTGTTAACAAAATTTGTTTAAAATATTTAAAAATACATTCAGTTTACCTTTAAAAGGTCAGTTGAACAGTCCAACAATATGAGTCATGTTAGGTTAGTGGTTAAGACGTTAGACTTTGGATTGTGTTGTTGTAGGTTCGAATCCAGGTAGGATAGAAAAAATTTTCAAATTAACTAAGACGGGAAATTTGAAAATGTTTAAAAATTAAATTAAAATAAAATAAAAAATAATAATTAGCAGGTATTTGATATAAAAATCCCTAGAAGAAAAATAAAAAACAAATCAAAATAGTGTCAGAAGTTTAAAATACATTCTTATTTTTTTTAAATGAAAAGTCTATCTCTCATAGACATAGATAAGATATAGATGCAATCTAGTGATCTATATTTATGCGAATTTAAAACGTGACCATTTGGTGCTGGCTACGAGCTCGAAACTGCATCGATGTAAGCTGCATCAATATTCCATCGATATACACATATCGATTTTTTTTATTGCATCTATATAGATGCAACATAGTTGTGCTACATGGGGTGCGTCTGTGAAACGAATTTACCATTTTAATTCTTTTAAATGTCGCTATAAACCTATAAGAATACATAACACATTAAAAAATATCACACTAATCATTTCTGGCTAATAAACATCTGTAACTTACCTTGTGTAAAGTCTATCCTAAATCCAAGATGGATGCCTAAACAATTAAACTTCAATAAGGTGCTTTTTACTAATATCAACTGATAATTTATGACACAGAATTGGATTCTGTGTCATGATTTATCAGTTGATATTAGTAAAAAGCACCTTATTATAATTGACAGAATTTTAGATTTCAATTAGAATTCAATTGATAATTGAATTATACATAATCCAGATGAATTGAACGCACCTAGTAGGTGCGTTCAATCTGTTTCTTTATACCAATTTCTCAGAAATAATTTTACAAAAAGAAATATTGCATTGATTTGTTATACAAAAGAGAAAAAAGAAAGTTTTTATATAAATTTTTATGTTTTGGTTTTATGTTTTCCTTAAAATATCACAAAATATCACAGTTCTCCAATCGCTAACATAGCATGGATTATAAGAAATCAAAATAACATCTTTATAAAAAGAACAATAAACATTTTTATCTTTAAAATTAATGGCTCTCAAATAGTATAAAGAAAAGAAAAAATAAAAATAAGATAGAAAAGAAAAGAAAAAAAAATTTAATGGAATCCCATGTCTGTATAATCTATTTGCTCAAAAGGTATAAAATTTTGCGTTATTAATTCAGTCAAAAATCTCCTTTGCAAATCGAAAGATAAAGCTGATAATATAGTAATTCTTTCTCTGATATACATTTGCACATAATACATTATTTGTGGTCCACAATGTGATTCATCTAACTGACCTACTTTTATCGGATACCGTAGAACAGGAATACTTTGGCCCATTTTCGCTTTTATTTTATAAATAAAACTTTGGTGTTTCACATTACAGGCTGAGAATAACGTGTTAGGGGCAACTTGACCCGTAGAATACAATGATGTTATTGAAAAAAATTAAAATTTATGTCCAGTTTTTTAAAAAAAAATAGGTGGGCCAAAGTTACCTAACTAACACCCCTGTTTTTTCATTGGTTCTCACTACTGGAGCAAAGAAAACCTATCATTGGGCTAAGATTAGCCCTTATATATGTTTTTAAAAATATTTTTGAAGCAATTGATCATATTTTTTAATTTTTACTAGAACAGATAATGAGCCAGCACATATCGGTATATAAATTTTTTTATTTTTTTTTATTTATTAATTAATCTAAATTAAAGTTATCCTAATTTCTGTATGAATGTATTGTGCTCGTATGGGCCAAGTTAGTATGTTGAGTGGCACTAAAGATTTTAATGTATATTGTTTTGAGTTTTGGTTCCAGTCATGAGTTGGATTGATTGGAATCAAGCATTTAATAATATTGTGTTGATTTCATGCATAATCGTAATTACTGGGCATTGTTTGCAAATAATAATTAGTGAAATTGAATGTTTATGGTGCTCGAGTTGTTGTGATGACATGAAATATGTTTGTCATAATTAATTTGGAGTTGTGACATGATGCGTTTTGAAGCATTGATAAATGCAACATGTCACTAGGTTTGATAATTGTAATTATTATGTAGTTTTACCTGATTGTGTCGAGATTGTAGTATGATATCGATTTATGTCTGAGTTTTTATCTATTTGTGACTTATCATAACTGAATTGTGACTATTAGTGCGAGATTGTGTCTAGATTTATTTACTAAGTGTTGTCTGCATTACCTTGATGTAGCAGACGACACATTGTCAATTTTAGTGTTTGATTGACAACAGGTGGCTAACTTGAGCTTACATCATCTGTTATCAATCAATTGCTCACTTGGGTTGTGATCACACAGTCATGTGATCACTCTCCGGGTCTTACCTGTACCGCCAAGATGGCGACTTACATGAAAAGATGTCATGTCAGCTCGTTTTATAATAAATAAAACGCAAGTATGCTTTTAAAATCAAGTATTCTGTTCATTTCTAGTGTTTGCGGCATCATAATAAGCTCCGCGGCCGCATGGAACGTGTTTTGCATCAAAAGTTAAGCAGTGCAGCCGAGGGACGAGGTAGAACGCTATCCAGCGATATTGAGCGGGTACAGGACTTGCGAGTACGAGCAGCGGACCGCGAGTGACGATTCGCGGCAGGAAAAATCGAGTTTTCCATCCAAAATACTTTTTGGCGTTTTTGTGTTTTTTGGCTGTTTTTTGAGCGGATTTCAACGTGCGCACTTAGGATTCGGGGCCTGTACGTTTACATGTATTACTAGTTGTTTACAATGCTTATAAGGCATTTTTTACCTAAAAAATAGCCAAAATCATTAATTTAATGGTGGACAAAGTTACCCTCCAAAACAGCACAAATTGCTACTTTTTGGAATTTTTATGACTGAGTTTATATTAATTAGTAGGACTAAAAATTTTTAGGATTAGAGAGAAAACATAACAGTGCATCAATTAAAAATAATAAAACCAAAATAAACAGTCACTAATTAGGTTATCTGACTCAACTTTCTCAGCTTAAAAATTTTCCTCATTTGAGTAGGTGGCCATTTGCAATTTTCGGCAGTCCTATTATTGAGTTAAGAAATTAATTTATTCTAAAAAGTTATTTATAAAGCATTTATCTATTGATTAAAAACAAATTGGTTTTATTCACATTTTTAAAAAAGATATAATAATAAATACAAAAAAAACATGGTGGGGCAAAGTTACCACCCCCGGGTAAAGTATCCTCGTTCTACGATACCATCATACATGGCCCGGCAAATCAATCTGCATAAAAGTCAATTCTAAATGTACCTTATTCCAAATATCTAAACTAAAAGAAACATTTGCGGGGTCCTACAAAACATACTCAATGGGTAATTTCTTCAAATCTATTATAATTAAATGAAAATGTTCATTCAAACCAACTGGAATTAAAATTACCTTGTGATCCTTAGTGGGCCTTTTTGAAAAACTCTTACATTCCTCAAATCTCTTTCCTTCTGCTAAATGTGTGCCTGTACGAGTAGGAATTGCAAATACACAAGTATACTTTTGTGTTAGTAAGAAAAATTAAAAATAAACTACTTTGTCGTGTATTCATGAAAATCGAGTAAAAACTTTACTGTATAATGCTTGCAAATGATAAGGCTTAAGTTCCACTGGTGTTGCTAATGATCTCACTAAAACTTTTGCTACTGGTCCATTGCTAACTTCTCCTTCAAACAGTTCTTTCGCGGTTGCCAATTGATTCGCATTTAACCTAGTTTTATACCAATATCGTCGTATCACCAATTCTATTCTAAAGTCCATCGGTTTGGTTTGTTTAGCTAACTCAATTGCTTTCCTGAGTTTGTCGCAAAATTAACTCTTTTACTAGTCTCGTATCCTCTTCAATCCACTTATAGTATATGCATGTGTTCCTCTGTATTATAATTTTTCCCAAACATCGCTTGTAATAAATTGACTCTCTCATCTTGTTGTCGACGATGTGTGAGTGACCGATGTAAATTATGCATAATTATTGTGTCTTAAGCCTGATTGGTAAAAGTGTATCAATTACCAATTGGTATTCATTGTGTTGGCTGCACCTGTGTGGTCATATCAAATGCATAATAAGGATTTATTATGCTAAAAACCATGTATGGTGAATGAATGCAGTGAATTGCGTGCATATGCGGTTGTATTTATGTGTTAGATTAATTATTGCCGTGTATGGGTGTTATATAATTTGTATTAACTGTTTGAGCAATGTTAATTATGCTTGTGTATCAATCTGGGTATTTATTGATCATTGTTTGCAGTTACCTAAAGGTGACGTGTGTGATGTTTTGGGACCAGGAGCTCACAATGGTAGCAGAGGATGGTTCGATAGGCCTAACCACACACCTATATCGTGCCTAAATGCCCCGAGGATCAATGGTGGGGCTAATCATGTAAGTAAATGCATGATATCACTTTTAAGCACATTTACTGCCGTTTTTCGAATTTATTTCAGTGCCTGGAGTCAATTACCTTTAAGGACGCCATTTTGGAGATGACGAGAGTGGTTCGAGAGTTTTTCCATACCTTTTTGGACTTTTTGTGCGATGAGACCATTAGCACAAAGCGAGGGAAGTTATCACCGAGGTTGCGAATGAGTTATCGCATGTTTAAGCTGTTTTTCGTTTTTGATAACTGTGGAGGACATCTTATTGAGTTACTGGAGCGAAGTTAGAGGTTCCAGTCAGTTATTTTGGGCCAAATTAACGTGAGGAGTTTCAATTTGCCCCAGGACCATTTAGGGGCCACGTTTGGTAAAAGAAAATTGTTATTCTTGTTTTGGAGCATTTTTCTGGCCTGTTTTCAATTTTCAGAGTATCAAATCGCCATGAGTAAGGACAAGTATACCTCAGCGGCGAATAGGATCGAACTACTCGACAAGAACAACTATGATAGTTGGAAACTCAACATCAAGTTGCTGTTAGAAGAGTTTGACCTCTACTGCTTTACGGACAATACCGGATCAGCCACACCGTTAGCGGCGGGCGCAAAGGATGAAGAAGTGAAGAAGTTCAACAAGAGAAAACTGAAATCTCGCGCCATATTAATCCAGAGTATAGCAGAGAGGCACAGGAGAGCAGCAGACAAACACCCAACAACAAAAGAAGTCTGGGATCACCTAAGATCAGTTTTTGAGCCGTCATCAAGAGCACGGAAAGCTCTTTACGTGAGAAGTTCATTCATTACGTATAGAACCAAGTGAAGCCATGGATGACTTCATTGAGCGTGTCGACACGGCGGCCAAGGATCTGGAGTCAGTCGCAGTTAAGATAGCCGACGACGAGAAGGCGTTTATGCTACTTAACCGATGTGGTACGGAGTACGAGACGCAGCGCCAGATGATATATCAGTGGGAGGACACTGATTTCAATTGGAGAAAAGTCTCCGAGTGTTTGTTGACAGAGTACCGACGTAGGTTGTGTGGGGCAGATGAAGCAAAGTCAGTGGAAGCAATCAAAGCATACCAAGCGTCGTTACACAAGTCTAAACCACTGTCAAAGTCAAAGTCCGATGTCGAAGGTCAACGCGCAAATCCACATGTTGGGTGGATGTGTTACAGATGTCATGAGACTGGGCACATTGCGAGGAACTGTCCGAATCCAAAAGCGAAAGGAGGACCACCGAAGTCAACCAGTTTGAGTGCAGGGTCATCCTACGGTGCGGACATTGCATTTTAGTGATTTGTGGAGAAGTGCTAATACCGACTGGACTGTTTATTCAAATTAGTGACTGTGTATAACATTATATTGAGTGTATTTTGTGTTATTTTCTGTTTTGCGGCATATACTATTTGCTATTTTAAGTTGTGTGTTATTTTGCCAGCTGGCACATTTCTGTTTTGAAATGTTATTGCATCTTGGTACTTAGTTCAATTTTGGTGTACCTTGTGGTGCATGCCAGTTCGATAATGGGCATTATAA
>JH431092.1:6215-25147 GCA_000239455.1 Strigamia maritima
AANAAAAAAAATAAGAAAAAGAAACAAATTACAACGACACCATAAAATGGTCCCAAACTGTCCCCCAAGTAGTTAAAACTAAATTATGACGCCAGGTGCGTTCGGAAATAGAAACATTTTCACTTTTTGTTTCTCCTGTGGTGACAAAACAACGTAAGTACGTACCATGAGTTTACATTATTCAAATCGTAACTTAACTTGGTTCTTTGAACTTTTCAACCAAAAGTGAAGCTGTCAGTGCACTCGTCACAACTAACTGCACTGTTACATGAAATACGTAAACAAATCGACATGTAAAAAGGTTTACGACATCAGATATTTTATGGCTGAATAATTTTTGCTATTTCTTAAAATGGCTGAAATGATTTTTATTTTTATTTATTTTTTAAAGTTTTCGGAACACGTTTAAAAAACTTATTTTGTGTATCGAACGGCTTATTTGAGCTCGGTGCAGGGCATTGTTGACCGCTGCTGGCAAAGAGCTGTTTCCGACTCGCAGTTGGTATTCCCCATGTTAAATACCTAGGGTTTACGTCACAATTGGTAAGAATCGTGCAAATTCTCAATTTGATCTCGCTTTTAGCTCACTTTTTCATATTATACTTCGATTTCCCCGTTTTCCGGGACCGGACATGAGTGTGGTACGTTTGTCGGACAAACGTTTGTCGGACAAACGTTTGTTTGACGCCGTTTGTCCAAATGGTCGTTTGCCCGAAAAATTTCGGACAAACGACCATTTGGACAAACGGTTTTCGGACAAATGGCGTCGAAAAATTAATGAAAATAAAAGATGAAATAAAAATAATAAAAAAAAATAAAAAAAATAAACAAAGATACAGGACTGTATATGAATTAGGAGCTGAGATTACAACACCAAAATTAGTAATTGAAAGTTGGTATAGTTGGTAACAGTTGGTAACATCAATATTGCATTAGGTTTCCAATTAGTACCTGGAACGTTAAATGGACTTGGGTCCTTAATCTTAGCACCGAAAAAATAAAGCGAAGCTGACTCCTGGACATTTTCATCACTTTTGTCAGGGCTGTATGCATTTGGTGCTATTTATTAACAAGTAACAAAAGACAACAAACGTGTAGATATTAGTCCAAGCTTTAAGTGCCGTAATAACTAATTCCAAATGAGTAGTTGTGGGATTTTTCATGAACAACCTGGTCACTTTTCTCAGGATTATAGGAATTAGGAGCTGAGATTACATCAACCAAAATTAGTGTGCACAAAAACGTTTTTCGGACAAAAAAACGTTTTTAAGACAAAAACGTGTTCCGTTTGTTCGAATGGTTGATTGTCAGAAAAAAGGTTGGTCCGACGGTACGTTTGTCAGAAATCATTCGGACAAACGTACCGGTCAGCTTTTTTCGTTTTCGACAATCGACCATTCGGACAAGTGATCGATACCCCCGGACATAGACGCATTTCGTGTAATATTGTTGAAATCAGATTTGCTGAAATCAGATTTGCTGAAATCAGATTACTGAAATCGATTAAAAAGTCGCTTTCGACGGATGAAAGTCGATTTCGCATGCCACGCATTCGGACATCTTGCCTCGTGGTGATGATGCTTTAAGAATCTGTTTCAAATCACGGAATAAGATTAAAATTAGTGCACTGGACATGCTCAAAGCAGTCAGAAACTATTTTCATAATCGGCAAAATCTGACTCATTCAAACCTAAAATTGGATTCCGTGGATTTCCAAAATTGAGGAAATTCGATTATCAAAATCGGATAAGTAATTGAACGCACCTAATGGCGTCTGCTAGTTTTCACAACTTCAACATTGGGTTTTAATCCTTTAATATTTTGCAAAAAATCTCTTTGAGAAATTATTTAAGGGTTTTAAATGATGCTTGATCCAATGGACCAATAAAAACTGTGATGTCGTAAACCCTTTAAAAAAAGAATAAATTAAATATCAAATTTAAATTTAAAATGTCAAAAAAATCGAATAAGGAAGAGGAAATAGCGTAAAAAGAGTCATTAAGAAACCGGCTAACTGAAATGCACGATTATTTTTAGATACAATCGATCGATTTAGTAAATATTGATTATTTTTCCAAAAGATCTGTGTATTAATGCTAAAAATAAATTAAATATCCAGAAAATTAATGAAATGTCATTAGATTACAAATAAAAATCGATTAATTGATGAAGTATCGTTAAAATATCATTTCAAATAAAAAAAATTCATTTAAAATAGAAAAAAAACAACAAAATATCGCTCAAAGAAATATCTACAATATCAAATCGAAAAGAAATCGATTAAAAATCGGAAAAATCGACAAAAAAATCGATAAGAAATCGAAAAAATCAATTAAAAATCGAAAAAATCAATTAAAAATCGAAAAATCAATTAAAAATCGAAAAAATCGATTAGATATCTAAAAAATCGACCAAAAATCAGAAAAATGAACAAAATATCTTAAAAATCAACCAAAAATCAGAAAAATCGATAAAATATCGATTAGAACATAAAAATTTCGCTTGAAATCGAAAAATCGGTTAGAAATCAGGAAAATTCAAAAATTCATCTAAAATACTCGATAAAATATCAAAACAATCAATTAAACTCGATTTTAAGCATCCTCTCACTTCACCACCAACTTACCAGTTCCGCCACAGCACACAATAAACGGAATCACTTTATCGATTTGCGCCCGGCATTGAACGCATTTCTTCATCAGAGCCGCGCAACCGTCACATGCGCACATGTGACCGCATGGCTTAAACAGCACCGACGCCTTCTTGTCTGAACAAACCACGCATTCCTCAATCTAAAAAAAACCAAAAAAAATCAAAAACAATCCAAAACATCCCAATAATCAATACCTTTGTCCGCGTCTGAACCTGTTCCTTGCACATCAAACACTTCTTAACTCGGGGTGCGCACAGCGAACATGTTGCCACGTGCCCGCACGGCCCGAACAACGTATCACGCTTCATGTCTGAACAAACCATGCACTCTTCTAGGGAATCCTCCGATGGAAGCGACTCTGAATTCGGCGGCGTTAATTGCTGACTAAAAAACGAAAAAAACCCATTAAATTTGCATAAAATAAAATTGCATACAATTTGCATAAAAATTGAATACAATTTGCATAAAAATTGAATACAATTTGCATAAAAATTGAATACAATTTGCATAAAAATTGAATACAATTTGCATAAAAATTGAATACAATTTGCATAAAAATTGAATACAATTTGCATAAAAATTGAATACAATTTGCATAAAAATTGAATACAATTTGCATAAAAATTGAATACAATTTGCATAAAAATTGAATACAATTTGCATAAAAATTGAATACAATTTGCATAAAAATTAAATACAATTTGCATAAAAATTGAATAAATTTGCATAAAAACTGAATACAATTTGCATAAAGTATGCCTGAATGCTTCATCAAAATTGTATAAATTTTGACTAATTTCTACACAATTTGCATAATTTTTTTCACAATTTGCATAAATTTTTTACAATTTGCATAAAATTTTCAAAATTTGCATAAAATTTTCAAAATTTGCATAAATTTTGACAAAATTTTTCACAATATGCACAAAACATACACAAATTTTTCTTACATACTCCCAAAATTTTGCACAAAATTCATAAATTATGCACAAATTTTGCCCAAATTTGCATAAATTTTGCACAAATTTTGCACAAATTTGCATAAATTTTGCACAAATTTGCATAAATTTTGCACAAATTTGCATAAATTTTGCACAAATTTGCATAAATTTTGCACAAATTTGCATAAAATTTTCTGAAATTACATATTTTTATCCTTGTGACATTTGGCCAATGTCTTGCATAAGTTTGGATCGGGGCATAAATCTAGTGGTGTTTGGCTTTTCTTGTTTTTGATGTTCAAATCAGCGCCATTGCCTGCTAAGAAGCAGGCAATGGATGCACTACTTTTCTTGTCGGCGCCTTGAGTTCCCAACCCCATCAATAACTAGAATAGATGAATGAATGAATGTTTGAATTATGTATTTTTTATAAAATCTGTTTTGTACTTTTCCGACATCTTGCATATCTTGGAGTTGTCGCAGTTGGGACAAAGTGTGGTGACGTAGTGCTTCGTGTAGAGGCGTGTCGCCATCTTTGTCCGGGATGTTCAAGTTGCAGCCTTCACGTACCAACAACTACAATGCAATTTACATAATTTAATAAAAAAATTTTTTTTACAGACTGCACATAATTGGGGTATGACAACTTCAGATTCCAGTCAAATTGTGAACAGTTGGCTTATGTTCTGACAGAACAATTCAATAGTAGGGTTGGGATAATCAAAATTAGGGATTGATAAATAACCAATCTGATTAGAGATTAACTAATCCCTAATCCAGCTAGTCACAATTGTGCCTACCAATTCCCAATCCCACTATTAGCTGAATAAGCATATTAATCCCCAATTGCTAATCCCATCATTTACGTTAATTAACCAATCTCGATAGAATTGGTTTCAGGATTAGATGGGCTAGTGGTTAGACAACGAGCAGCTAGAGATAGCAGTCATCATGGCTCCTTATTAGATGCTAATTTTGTCTCGAATATGCTTGCTCGAATGTAATCCCCAATTACAAAAATAATCAGGATTGATTAATCCCTAATCTCTAATCGCCCTTGAAATTTGAAAAACCTCGTCGCAATCCCAATCTCGAAAATGTGATCAATCCTAATCCCTAATTCTAATCGGATATTTAAATTATTCTAATCCCCAATCTTCAATCCCACACCAAAAAAGATATTAATCACCCAATCCTGTCAAAGGAAAATAAAGATCGGTCACAAATATTTAGGATGAAAGATTCATAGATTTCAGATGGAAAATTTATAGCTATGGGATAGAAGATTTATAGATTTAGGATGGAAGATATGTGGATTTAAGATGAAAAATTCAAAATTATAGGATAGAAGATTTATAGATTTAGAAAGAAAGATTATAGATTTAAAAGCAAAGATTTATAAATTTAGAAATAAAAATTATAGAATAAGAATAAAAAATTCATAAATTTGTAGATTTAAAAACAAAGATTTATAGATTTTCAAAGATTTATAAATTTACAAAAAGATTTATAAATTTACAAAAAGATTTATAAATTTACAAAAAGATTTATAAATTTACAAAAAGATTTATAAATTTACAAAAAGATTTATAAATTTACAAAAAGATTTATAAATTTACAAAAAGATTTATAAATTTACAAAAAGATTTATAAATTTACAAAAAGATTTATAAATTTACAAAAAGATTTATAAATTTACAAAAAGATTTATAAATTTACAAAAAGATTTATAAATTTAATAAAAGATTTATAAATTTACGATGGAAGATTCAAAGTTGTAGGATAGAAGATTTAGAATAAAAAATTTATACATTCAAAAAGAAAGATTCATATGTTTAAGATGGAAAGAAGATTAATGCCAAAGATTTACAAATTTGTAGGATAAATCTCATAAATCATTATAATAAGTCTTTTAAATCTTCATTACAAATTCATGAATAAACCTGAGCTTTATAATGAAGATTTACTTGATTGGATTAAAAAAAATGAACAAAAATTTCGAAATATTTGTGATGAAGAATTATGAGCATAAGCAAAGATTAATCAAGCCTGATAACCATTAACAAAAATTAATTTTAAAAAAAAAATCCTAAAATCATGACTAAATGTATGAAACAATAAAGCCTTCATTCACGACTAGACTGGAATTGACCTCCCAAACATTTGTGCTATCAAATTCCCATTAGAACTGTATACAAAGCAAAGCACACAGTTATCCTCATTGTCAGCCATTTGTGAATTTGAATTTTCATTACCCGAACAATTTGTGTGTGTTGTCTTTCAACAGCCAGATGTAATGCAGTTTGCAAATTAACATTTTGCAAATCCATATTAGACCGTCCTTGATGAACAAGAAGTTCAGCCACTTCCACATGATTGTTGAGTGCAGCCAGATGAAGAGCGGTGTATCCATCATCTTTCTTTTCGTCAACTATCCATGGTCGTGGAAGTTTGGATAAAAGAACTCGCATGGCACTGCAAAACAAACCAAATCCCCATCAATACAACGACCGGAAATCCAATTTATATCATTACCCCGTGTCCAATCACTTTAAAAAATCCTTACATTACGTTGGAGACACGCTAGGCGCAGATCGCGTCGCTTTGCGATTTTTAATCCGCTTATATCCGGTTAAAATCGCCTTTTGCCAAGCGATTTTGAAAGTACATGCTGTACAGTACTTTTTTGATTGCGATTCCAAATCGCAGCCAATCAGAAGCAATTTTTTAGGGTCATTCAAAATCGCAAAGCAACGTGATTCGCACGATTTGGACCTACTAGGCAGGTTCAAAAAGTAATTTAAACAAGTGTAATCACGTTTATACTCGTTTAAATGTCAATTTGCACGTTGTTTACACGAATTAATTTGTGTAAATGTCGTTCAACCGTGCTAAACGGAAACGGCCCATTTTCGTCATGCAAATGCAACGGAATTTGACGTTTAAAGAGTTCTATTTGCCGCCATCTTGAATCCTCGCTTCAAATGCTGTAAGTAGTAACAATGTGCATGATTCTCAGAATTATTACTATCCAATGTTACTTTTGTTGTAAAAAGAAAGCAGGCAAGAATGATGTGCTTGCTAAGAAACTTCTAGTCCATTGGTCAAGTACAGCTTGTTTATTTATTACAGCAGCCATGTTTGTGTGAATTATGTATAAATTCCAGTTTAATTTCCAGTGTATATTTTAGTGTAAATGCATATACAACATTAGGTGGGTTCGAAAATGGTTTTACAGTAGGTGGGTTCAAAAATGATTTTGCACTGAACGACCAGTGCAACTGAGAGTGTAAATGTCAAGTTGCACGACTGACTTTTCGAGTTAAAATGTTGCACATGCATTTACACTGGAATTTACACTAGAATTTACACGTAATTCACACAAACATGGCTGCCGTAATAAACAAACAAGCTGTACAGAGCTGATGTTTTTCAGCAAGCACATCATTCTTGCCTGCTTTACTTTTACAAGAAAAGCAACATTAGATAGTAACAATTAGTAACAAATAGTAACAATAGTAACAATTCTGAGAATCATGCACATTGTTACTACTTACATTCGAAGCGAGGATTCAAGATGGCAGCAAATACAACACTTTAAACATCAAAATCCGTTGCACGTGCATTTGCAGGCCAAAAATTGTTAAACGTTTCCGTTTAACACGATTGAACGATGTTTACACGAATTAATTCGTGTACACAACGTGCAAATTAAAATTTAAACGAGTGTAAACGTGATTACACACATTTAAATGACTTTTCGAACCCGCCTACTGAACGACCAGTACAACTGATAGTGAAACTGTCAAGTTGCACAACTGACTTTTCGAGTTAAAATGTTGCATATGCATTTACACTGGAATTTACACTGGAATTTACACTGGAATTTACACAATTCACACAAACATGGCTATCGTAATAAACAAACAAGCTTTACAGAGCAGATGTTTTTCAGCAAGCACATCATTCTTGCCTGCTGTTCTTTTACAACAAAAGTAACATTAGATGATAACAATTTTGAGAATAATGCACATTGTTATCACAGATTATAATTATAATCTGTGTTGTTACTACTTACATTCAAAGCGAGGATTCAAGATGGCGACAGACAGAACTCTTTGCACGCCAATTTCTGTTAAATGCATTTACACGACGAAAATGGTTCGTTTCCGTGCAACCGAGTTAAACGCATTTACACAAAATAATTCGTGTAAACAAGGTGCAAATTTACATTTAGTGTTAAATGAATTTTCAAACCCGACTAATTTAACTCGAAAAGTCAGTCGTGCAACTTGACATTTACACTATCAGTTAAACCAGTCGTTTAGTGCAAAATAATTTTCGAACCCGCCTAGTGTGACTCCAGCATTAAAGGATTTACGACCATCAAAATTTTATAGTTGAATAATTTTCGTCATCTCTTAAAATAGCCAAAATATTTTTATTTAGTTTTTAAAGTTTTCCGTACACATTTAAAAAATCATTTTGTATCCCAAACAGCTTATGTGAGCTTGGCAAGTAACATTGTTGGCCATTGCTTAAAAGGCGCTGTTTCTGACGTCACAGTTGGTATTCTCCAAGTTAAATGCATAAGATTGTCAGAATCATTGCCACTGCTTTCCTGGCTGTTTCATTGTTGTCAGCCATTTTTATTTTGGTAACCCGCTGTGACGAAACAAATCTCGTGC
Organism: Strigamia maritima; assembly: GCA_000239455.1. Lineage (NCBI taxonomy): Eukaryota > Metazoa > Arthropoda > Chilopoda > Geophilomorpha > Linotaeniidae > Strigamia > Strigamia maritima. The sequence continues at coordinate 14,498 of JH431092.1, forward strand.
ATTGTCGAAACGACCTCGCTTTTCTCTCGCGTTTTTTCTGATGCTCATTTTGTTGATGTCGTAAATTTAGACAACAAAATTTTTTAAAAATTGTGGATTACTTTTAGGGGTTTTAAATGATGCTTGATCCAATGAAACAATAAAAACTGGGATGTCGTAAACCCTTTAAGCTATCTGAGACTCCAACAAAAACTGAGACTCATTGTTACATATTCACCATTTCTCCACCTCATTGATTTCCAATCTAATTTCACTAGGTGCATTCAATTTAAACGGTTTACACCGTTTCTTTTGTTTATGTTGTTTTTCTTGTTTATGAGATGGCGGAAATAACGGTATACAGAGAATCAAAATAATCATAAACAAAGACAGAAGGTTTTTTTAGTTTATAGCAAGCATTTTTGACCATCTCATAAACAAGAAAAACTGTATAAACGGTTAAAATTGAAAGCACCTAAACTCTATTTAACAATTCGTGAACGAAACTTCCATTGGTTTATGGTCTATGCATTGTACTGAAGGTATATATTGTGATATCTTATTTTAATCCTCTAGTTGAGCCGAGTCGAAAAATCATTGCTTTATAGTCCTAAAATATGCATGCCATTGTTAACAAACAAAAACGCTTGGAAAATTTTTTAAAAATTATTTACATTTGGGTTTTTGTATTGTTGCGCACATTTTTTGGCTACGAAACAATGATTTTTCGACTCAGCTCGACCTGGAGGATTAAAATAAGATACCACAATACAACCCTCAAAAAAAGTCATAATGGAGCTATGTAATGGTATGTAACAATCAAAATTTTCAAGAAATCATTGTGACCAGAATTCTTGATGAATTAAGTCATACATTCTGGATGTGTTAGAGGTATGTACGCAGTTAAACTTCCTGGAGTGTCATTGGATTTGGAATAAAATTCTGGTCACAATAATTTTTTTAAAAATTTTGATTGTATCATATCATTACATAGCTCCATTATGACTTTTTTTGAGGGTTTTGCAGACCCTTGCATCCAATTTAAAAAAGTTGCCCAAGAAATTGAACATCCTAAATCAGTTTAATTTTTAATTTTATCTTCAACAGTTCTTGAAATATTGTCAAAATTGCAAAAACCTGATTTTGGTGGTTTTTAATTTTTTTCTCAGTAACTATGTAATCAATCTTCAAAAATTTTACACGAAATGATAGCTCTACCATTCCTATAAATCCTTAAAACCATTTGTCTGTCAGTACTACAGCTTTTAAGAAATTTCCATTTTTCTGACTTTAAAAAAGTGCCTGTTCCATTATTTTGGCAAGGAAGTGCATATACTTTCAGTACAATTCAAAAAAGTTCACTTCTCAGTTTCGTGCACAAATTGTTGGACAGTAGGCCCATTCAAAAACTTCAGCACGACTCGTGGCACGACTCATAGCACGAGATTTTCGTGTTATTTTGGTCATGTGACTCGCTTTACACCTATAATAAGAGTGACTTGACCAAGGTGGCACGAGAATCACGTGCTATAAGTCGTGGCACGAGTCGTGCTGAAGTTTTTGAATGGCCTAGAGTTTAATGTGTTCTCATGTTATTTAGTTCTTCTTGCATATACATGTTTACATTGTTCTGTGAAAAGATCCCAGCCAATCTGATATGGACTATAGAGTTAGACAGACAAACTATAGTAACAATCTCATATACACATTCTCGATTTGGTCATTCTTGCTTTTTTTTATCTCTCACTTTCATATATTGTTGTCTGCTGGTTTAAAACATGCTTTATCTAATGGACCAATAAAAAATGTTGATGTCATAAACCCTTTAAAGTGAAAAATTACCAATAGAGGAGAGTTACCCTTCGCCTAGTCACATGTTCACAAGACACAGTCATTGAAAAAAATTATATTTTCATCTTGCTGCCACTAGAGTGACTGTGCAAGTTGACTACCCTCTCTGATAGCATATTTATTCTGCAGTTAAAAACCCAAATAAAGTGGACTTGGCCTTTCACTTTAGTGAACAGCCACAAGAAGATTTTTCTTTCTTTCTGACTTAATAGAACATTCTATATTGGCCACAATTATGAATCGGCCCGACTTAATAATTGGTATACAAAGTATGGTAACTAAACTCCATCCAACAATTCGTGCACAAAACTGAAAAGTGAAATTTTTTGCATTGTATTGAAAGTATACATTGTGATATCTTATTTTAATCCTCTAGTCAACCTGGGTCAAAAAATTGTTTCGTAGCCAAAAAATGTGCACAACAATACAAAAACCCAAATGTCAATAATTTTTTTTAAATATTTTACGAGCATTTTCGTTTGTTAATAATGGCACGCACATTTTTGGACTACAAAACATTAGGTGCATTCAGGAACTAAAACTCGTCAAAAACGATTTTTGAGAGTGGTTAGTTTTGTGTGTTTTGAATATGTTTTGTGTATAATTCTGAGTGTGAAAATCTGAGGCACGTTTTAGCTAAGTTTTAGGCAAGTTTTAGCTTCGTTTTACCTTCTACCACATGACTTGAAGCAGTCATGTGACGTCTAAAACAAATAGCGCCGATCTAACTCTACAACAGTAGAGTAGATGCTGTGCAGACGAGTGCGCAATTGTAAGACACAACTCGTGTCTCGTAAAACGCTGGAATTGTAGCGTTTCCTAAAACGCGCGTGCATGCGCGTTTATTGGCTTAAACTTAAACGTTTCCGAAATGACGACACATTTCAGGAAACAAAACGAGGGAAACGACTAAAACATGGAAATGTTTTAGTTCCTGAATGCACCTAATGATTTTTCGACTCAACTCAACTAGAGGATTAAAATAAGATACCAGAATGCCACAATTTCAGAACAATGCTAGGTCATTAACCAATGTGTTAGGCAATAATGTAATACTTGTATTGTATACTTGTATTGTTAACACAAAAATAAAAAAAGCTAGCAGACGACATGTAAAACTCTCTCTTAAATTTGGCCATCCGGCCTAAGTATTCTATGGATCATATCACAATGGAAGTTTCGTGCACGAATTGTTAAATAGAGTTTACGTAAGTAATTAAACCAAAAACAAAAGACCTTCCAATATGTTAGCCTGGTCTAGTTGAACCAATCAGAATATTATTATTATTATTTTATTTCAACATCCAAGGAACAAAAAGATTTACAATCAAAGAGTTATATATCCTATTGCACCCTCAGGTTAGACATATACCCTATTCATGGAATCCTGAGCTAAAATTTTTTACTTTTACATTGGACAATTTCTGCTACAGTAACTGATAACTCTCCAGTTACCATGGAAACAAAGTCTCATGTTGGTCCTTAATGTGTCTACAACAGAGGGACAGGAATATCAGTTCCTAAACAGTAACTATTCCATTTAAAAGCAAAAAAAAAATCAAACTCTGTTTCCAACACAATGCAAGAAACTCTCATAGGCTAGAGCCTTTTCCCAACAATTGTTTAATGCACTTAAAAAAATAATTCGAAAAATGACCATAAACAAACATAAACGAACATAAACGACCATAAAAATGACCATACATGGTAGTTTTTGGTGGTTTTTTGTATTAATGTGCAAGCAAACAGGCTCCAACGAATGAGAGTTTCTCGCAATGTGTAGGAAACGAAGTTTAGATTCCGTGAACAGAATATAGTTTCGATTTGAAATGCGAACAATAAATCTTAGTAATGGTTAGTTCACATTAGTGTTCACACCACTCCGTAACTTAACGCAAGAGGTCACAGACGAACAAAATTGATTTTGAATTAGGAAGTAACGTAACTTAAGAAATTGCGGCAACCAACGCGAAGACAGCTGCTTCACACTTGAAAAATAGATGTGTGATTGGTCGATTTACATTTACTGTCTGCAAACAGAATGAACAAAACCAAACGTTACTTTCCTAAAAAAGTTACGTTAAATTTTTTTAAGTTACGTTACGTTACGTTCAATATGAACTAACCATAAGACATCTTGAATTTTCACAATTATAGAGTACATATATACATATTTAATTGAAGTTGGTATTGCATTCCAGTTAGACTCTGTAGTAGAGCCAAAACACTCCAAACAAGTCCAGCCAATAAGATTTTACAAAGTATTTTGCAATTGATTGAATTTCAACTATACTTCCATGCAGTGATGGATTAATACAAATTAATAGAAATGACCCCAGTTACACATTTAGATCTGTTGGGGCCCAAATTACTTGAAAATACCCCCCACTCAAGTCAAAAAGATCCCACTAGTGCTTTATGTGGGTGCTATCATTTGGGTGCTCTAGACTGGCATCTGTGGTACCATAATGAGTACTTCATCACTCCAAAGCCCTATGTAGCCAAGGGTTTATAGTGACCTTCATAGATAGACCTTCATTAGATAATAAACAAATCAAAATCAAAATCAAAAACAATTTCTGCATAATCCCACCTTCATGATGTTTAATTTTTAAACATTTTAAATAGTAAGCAATTTATTTAAATTAAAGAGTTTATGACATCGAACATATTTTATCTGAATAATTATTGCCGTCCCTTAAAATGTCCTTAATGTTTTTTATTTATTTTTTAAAGTTATATCAAAACACCTTCAAAAAAAAAATGATTTTGTATCCCAAACAGCTTATTTGAGCTTGGTGAGGAACATTGTTGGTTACTGCTGGCATGGCACAGTACAGTTGGTATTCCCCATGTTAAATAAATGGGGTATCTGGAAACAATTACACAAATTCTCGATTTGGTCTCACTTTTATCTCTCACTTTTCCATTTTGTCGTCTGCTTGTTTTCACAACTTTAACATTGGGTTTTAAACTTTTAATATTTTTAAAAAAATCTCTTAAAAAATTATTTAATGCTTAGTTCCCACTTGGCAAAAATTTCGACAGAAAATTTTCTGCTGTGCAGAAAAGTATGTTTTTCTGTCGTTAGTTCCCATCTGTGGACTGAAAAGTGGGCCAAAAGTGCAGAAAAGTAGAATTTAAAAATGGATGCCAGCTAAGGAAGACAATTTGTAAACACTGCTGCTTTCTACACTCAAAATTTTCTGCAGCAGAAAATTTTCTGTCGAAATTTCTGCCAAGTGGGAACTAAGCATAAGGATTTTAAATGATGCTTAATCCAACGGACCAATAAAAACTGTAATGTCATATACCCTTTAAATTTCATTTATTAATCTTCTTTTTTCAGTTCAGTTGCAATTTGTCAACATATTCACATAACTTCTTTGTACCACTTCCTTAACACAACCCCCAAAACATCCATTCTCTATTGTTGAACACTAGCCAATACCAGCTGCCAAATCCACACAATACATTAAAAAAATTCAACTTTGTATTTTTATTCACCTACAATTTAAAAAAAAAAAAACGACAAAACTTCAAGTGCAAAAAACTGCAATCGTAAAACAAAAAGCCTAAAAAAAAAATTCAAACCTTAAACCTAAAAAAAAAACCTATTAGCATACCCCTAACATAAAACTATGTACAACCCATTAAATACTGCCTAACTACAGGTAGAACCTCAGTTTAACAAACCACATTTAACCGGGTATAAGCATTCGTTAAACCGAGGTAAAATTAACATTAGACACTTTGCGAAGTCTTGTGCCAAGCTAAAAATACATTTTCGAAAAATCTCGATGAAGACCATTCAAAAAGACAAATTTAACAATAACTCGTTATCTTGGCATTCTCGTAATAAATTAAATCTCACACAAGACACCGCGAAGCACCGCGAAGCACCGCGAAGCGTATATTATCTCCATGGTAATCCAACCAAACCATTCACGAAATCTTGAGCTAATTTTTTTTTACTTCTACATTGGAAAATTTCTGCTAACTGATCTGTATAACTCTCCAGTTGCAATGGAAACAAAGTCTCATATTGTCCTTAATGTCCACGACAGAAGGACAGGAATAACGGTTATTAAACAGTAATTATTCCATTTAGAAGTAAAAAAACTTTAGCATAAAAATAGTTCCAGTAAAACTGTTTGATAAAACAAGTCTACCTGTACAACATCGTAAACCTCGACAAAAACACAAAACCCGCATCCTACCAGACAATTTCCACTAATAACCCTTAAAAAAAACTCAAAAATCTGCAACCCATGAACATTTTCTCCACAGTATCACATGACAAAGCAATACCAGCACCAAACTCAAACATGGCTTCCTTATTTAGCAGCTCCCTCTCATGGCCACCACCAGAACCAACATCCAGCTGTCAATGTCTACCATTCTATTTTTGCTCCTCTGCCTCTTCTCCAAGCCAAGAAAGGCAAGGCATGTCTCAAGACCCCCTTTGCACCACAAATTCCACTTTCTAAAATCCCCTCACCAACCTCATCTTAGATCATTCCACATATGGCTCCCCAGATGCACCCAAAAAAAAACACCGAAAAAAACCTAACCATCACCAGTCCCCATCTAGTGGTCACCAACCACAACTAGCATCAAAGCACTCTTTGACTGGGCATCAGGGTCACCCAACTGGCCATCTGCATTTCCTCCTCCCAGAAATCCCAAGTGGAACCATCCAAACTCCCCCACCATTACGTCATAAATTAGTGGCATCCTCATCATTAACTTGGCACCATTTTGTTGCAAACTTTTTCGGCCCGACGACTGAAAAAGATGGCGATTCACCGCGGTAAGAAAAGGGAATTTTCAAAAAGGGCCCCCACGAGTCGCCCCCTTCCGTCGCCTGGAGACGCGCATCGCCACCGGATCCTCCCCACCTCACTACCCAGGCTGCCGGCTAAATTTAGGCGCCATTGGGTATAAAGACCCCCCCAACAAACCGTGACAACTCAGACCCGACTTGGCGGCACCACGCGATCATCTTCGCAGCTTCCACGGGGGGAGCTCGGATGGACCCGGATAGATACAAACCACCCCGGCCGGTCTCCGTGCTTTTTTACGTCCCATATCTTAACTTGCTTTGTATGGAATGTAAAGAAGTATGGAGTCTGGTCGTGGGAGAGTTCGTCGGATAGCCGAGACCAACTTTCGAACACTCCGTAGTTAAAGACGTGTATGACCATAGTAGCCGCTTATGCCAGTAAACCCTATTTTCTCTCCCTCGAAAACTCCGCGACAACGACTCTCGTAACTTTTTACTCATTTTTACTCATAAGGACCATAGCGTAACAATATTCTTCTTAATCGAGTAAGTAATTCCAGTTTATTATTGTTTATATCACTTTTCTAGTCGATTTTTGTATACTTTTATCTCGCTAAATAAAAAGATTTAGTTTCAAATTATTTCATTTTTATTTCGTTTAATTTGCGCCAATTTTGCAATTATTCGCTCGGTGACGTCATCAATTAACCCGCGTCGCGTCCATCCCCCAGACAACTCCCACGCGTTCCATATCTTCATTCAACTCCCAAGTCTTAAATCGAGCCACACCTTACTTTCAATTAATTGCACAAAAACGGTTGGATTAACTGTAACCCGATAACCCTATTTTTAGATAGGGAATTCCCGCCATGCTATGACGTCAATTTTAACCGTTTCCACGCCGACGACGCTTCAACTGGGAGATATTAAATTTAAAAAGTTTTTTAAAAAAATCCTTCGGCTTTGTTTCGTGCGCACCCAAATCCATGCTGGGGAGCATTGCTTCCACCCTCCAATATGGCTGCCCCACGTGCGTCTCATCTCAGTTTATTTTCAGTTTTCTCGTTTATTTTTAAACTTTGGAATCTGGACCCCAAGTTTGGTGTTGGGCGGCCCTCCCCCCTCACACATAACTCACTTTTTCTATCCCAAAACAATCGGCAAAAAAATCAAACATTTCCGATGCCGCCATTTTGGAGTACCATGGAATTTACACGTATATATATTTTAGTATTGCTTTAGTTCACATTGGTTTTCACACTACTCCGTAACTTAACTCAAGATGGCTGCACAATGCATTGCGTGGGTTCAAAATCACAGACCGTAAACTTAAGTTCCTACTTCAAAATTGTAGGAAGTAACGTAACTGAAGAAATTACGGCAACCAATGAGAAGACAGCTGCTTCTCGCATGAAAAACGAGATGGAATGAGAAATTACGTGATTGGTCGGTTTACATTTACTGTCTACAAATAGTGTGAACAAAACCACACGTTACTTTCCTTAAGTTACGTTAAATTTTCGTAAGTTACGTTAAATTTTCGTAAGTTACGTTAAATTTTCGTAAGTTACGTTACGTTCAATATGAACTAACCATTATACTGTGATAATTTGTGGGATACTAGAATATTGGGACACATCGAAAAGCCGTTGGGATGTATTGAAGACATTGGGTAACCTATGGAAGCTCTAATAATTTCAAGATTCTGTTTTCCTGTTTTCAAATTTTCCCGCCTAAAAAAAAAAAAAACAACAAAATTTCCAAAATTTTTCTTCGGAAAACTAATTTTCTCTTCATAAATGATAAAAATAAGCCTAATTCAATAAAAATATATCTTTTCACTACTAAAATTATTATAATTTCAAGTATTTCTGCACATCAGTTATAAAAATAGCAAAAATAATAAAAAAAAAAGTATCATGTATCCCAATAAGGTCAATGAGGCATTTTTGGCAAACTCAACACAAACCTAAACCCGCCATCTTGAAATCCCTTCTTGAAAAAAAAAAAAATGAAAAAAAAAAAATCATCACGTTCCTTATAAGGCACCGTACTTCACCCCCAGCACCACGCAGTGACTATTTTAAGCAACCAATTGACAATTCCACATCTATTCTCGTCACACATTCGCCACGCATCAAAAAAAAAAATTAATTCATCTCATTGACGCCAGGAAAATCGAAAAATTCAAAACCAACCCTAAAAATAAATTAAAACCAATAAAAAAATAAAAAAATTACCTTCTCCCCGAATTCATGGCACATCATCATTTTATTGATTCCATCTAATTCCAACATTTCAAGACGGCGGCGCCACAAGTACCGTCCTCCCCGCAACCCACCGCCATTTCGTCCCATCACTGCATGCCGGGATAAACACACTCCAAAATCCTCACTTCCCGCTCCAATTTAGGCCTACTTCTTAACCCTAACCTATTAAAAACACCCACCCCGAACCGATCAGGTAAATAGACACAAAAATTTACGACCCAATCACCATCCCGCACGATCCCACCAATCCCATTCACCGTACCATCCACTCTCACGCCACGCTCGACGCATTCACTCACACCCGATCAACCCACCACACAAACTCTCACATCTCATTACGTCACAGCCCTCGCCCCAGCTCCCAAACCCGGATCCAATGACGCAGAATGTGCCGGGATTGATGCGGCGCCGGGTGGGGAGAAAGAATCTTCGCTAAGCTTGTATTTCTCAGCCAATTTTTCGTCTTTTGGCCCCTTCCAAGGTGCAATGCTGTCCCACAATTCCGTGTGGCGGGCCGAGGACGAGCCAAGGACGCCTCACGAAGCCGTGGACTCGACGTTCGTGTTTCGTGTCGTTCGCTTCGCTCCGAATCGTGGATTTTTCTAGTGAATTCCGATATAGCTGGTTGAAATCGGCCCAAATTGTATTGCATTTCCATGTCATTTGGTCCCCTTCAACCAGCTGTACTTGGCATTCAATGCGCCAATTTCGAGACACCCCTGGAATGGGGCTGCCTGGCCGAGCAGGTGCGGCAGGTAAGCCCAACCCCCATCGGTTTAATATGCATTTTTTTTAAGGTACAAATAATGGCTTAAAATGGCCGAAATGGTTTCGTTTTCGTTTTTATTGCTGGTGGAAAAGTTGTTTTTTTTTTTTTTTTTTTTTTTATTGGTGGAAATTTGGAATTTAAAAAAAACCGGAAATGACGCCATTTTGTTATCAACTTATGTTCCCTTTTTTCGAGTGTGGAATATTCATACATTCTTATACCCATATTTAGGTGCAGGGATCTTAGGTTTTTCCAAGAGCTCTTGGATCGTGATCCGGAAGTTCACAGCGAAAAAGTGAGTATTCGCTGAGAATAGACAGTTTGCGATTTCTCTCTCTCTGATTTATTTCATTATGATGGTTTGACGAGATTTTTGAAAAATTTTCGTTATACATTGTTGTTAATTTTTCGAGAAATCGCAAACTGTTTAATGTTTTCATTAATCAAGAACGAGAATTAGAGGTTCGTAGATGGATTATGTTCTAGTTTTTTTTAGAATCTATGGTCACCTTGACCTTATTCCGGAGTCGCACAACGCTAGAAAGATATTGTTGACTGCTGGATGCCGATTGTTATTCTAATTTTGCTGTTTTCCCACGTAAAAGAGGAGATTTCTGCAGTTTCAATGTGTTTTAAACGTTTTTCTAATGTTAATTTAACGTTAATCTTAAAATCTGTCAATTTATCTACATTTTTCAATGTAAATCATAGAATACCGAAGTTTCAATGTGATTTAAACATTATTCTAATGTTCATTTTATGTAAACATTAAATTCCCAGTGACTATTTCACAAAATAAAACAGATATCTGATGTTAGAATGTGTTTTAAACGTTTATCTAATATTTATATTAATTTTCTAGTCTATTTTCTACCTTTTCTCACGTTTTAAAACGTTTTTCTAATGTTAATTTTATGTAAACATTAAAAACCCAGTCTATTTTAACAATATTACATTGTAAAAAGCAAGATTTCTCAAGTTTTAATGTATTTTAA
>JH431093.1:7928-30070 GCA_000239455.1 Strigamia maritima
AAAGAAAAACTAAAAACTAAAAAACTAAAAAAAAAAAAAAAAAAAAAAAGTTTAGATATTGTCTCTTTCTAATCATGTATTCTCTTATAATTATTATGCTACTAACTTTTTTTCTCCTCCTCAAATTTTTTTCTCTGCCCAGTGCCTTTATTCTGGAACTTATAATATTTAATGAAAGACAAGGAAATGAAATGGTTAACTTTTATTCTTCAAAATGTGCTCACAGCCACAGTCAATGCCAAAGTGCAGCAACCATCCATCGATTTCAAAAGGATTTTCTTTTTAATTTCGAATTTCGTTTGGGACCAGAATTTAAAAAAAAAAAAAGTTTAAACAGAAAAATTCTAATAAAAAAAAAATATAAATAAAGGAGAAAAAAGCTTTTGGATTTGATTTGTTTATCATTTCTAGATGTATATATGTGTGTTTAAAAATAGAGATCTTGCGGTTATATCGGCGCCCCATATCTCCTACGTGGCGGCCATTTTTGGTTTATCTAAAAGACGAAATATTTAAAAAAATTGTAGTTTTGTCTAGTTCCACGAGATCTCTTAATATATACATCTATGTTTTTTGTTTTTCCGAAGTAAATAAACTTAATAAATTTGTTGACAAATTCTAGTGCAGCTATGAGGATGTGTTTTGCTGTTTATCTGTGTCCTAATCCATAATTTTTGCAGAGATTTGTCATTTGAATGCAGGTGTATGTTTATAATTGTTATTTATTTCTTTTCAAAATGTAAGAAAAAGCAAAAAAAACTAAGAATTTTAGTATGATTTTTTTTTGTGGAAAAACCAGTTGGAAATTGAATCAGTGATTACATTTCATGTAAGGATCTTTATATTTTTGTTGTAATGATTTAAAATGCTTTTTTGGAAAGAAGTAGAATTTAACCAGTGTTGAAAAATAAAATAAAATAGAAAAAAAAAAGAGTTTAAAAAAAATTTTAAAATTTCAAAAATGAGTTAATATTTAAAAACTTTGACACATCTTTAAGAGATATATGGTAATATATATACGATGTTTCAATTGTAAAAAAATTTCATAATTTTGCAAGGAATGTTTCAATACTGTGCAATAAAAATCATGTTCATAAACTTTTCTTTTTGTTTGGAAATTCTGTATAAATTCTATACATTTTATTTTTACACATATTTCATATTTCCATTGGCGCCCTCTGTATTCTCAAATTCAAAGCTGCTTGTAAACATGGCGGCGAGCATGGCTCTTGTTTTGCGAAGATTATCGATCTCACAATTACTCAAAAGTAAGAATAATGATATTTTAATGTAGATTTATTACTTTTTTTTTATTTTATTTACATTTTAGGCAGATGTTGTTTCACTCCGAAAAACCAATTGAATGCAAATTTCAGTTTATCAACTGTTTATTCAAGGAGCAGGTAAAAATTATCCTAGAAAACTCGTGAATTTTCTCATTTTAAAGGTTTTTTTGTTTAGTTTACACAGACAAGAAGTTGTGCCATCTGAATCAGAACGCAAGGAAGTGGATAAATTATTTTCAGATGGTTAAAAATCAAATTCAAATTATTTTTCAACTCAAAATTAATTTTTTTTTAAATATAAATTTCAGCTTTGATTGGTAAAATCAACAACCAAATCGAGTCGAATAAACAAGGAAGATTATTTGCAGTGGTTTACATATGTGGACAACAGTTTAAAGTAACAAATGAAGATTTAATAGTAGTTGAAGAAGAATTTATTCCCGAAATAGGCGAATCTTTACAACTAACAAAAGTAAATCTTGCGATTTATCGTTTATTAATGGTGAATAATAATTTTTTTTAAAATTTAAATTTAAGGTTATTCTCGTTGGCGGATCGGATTTTACATTAATTGGACGACCATTACTTAAGTAAATAATTATTTTCAATATTTTTAAACATTTAAATAATTATTTTCAATGTTTTTTTAAACATTTAAATAATTATTTTCAACGTTTTAAAACATTTAAACAATTATTTTCAACGTTTTTAAACATTTAAATAATTATTTTCAACGTTTTTAAACATTTAAATAATTATTTTCAACGTTTTTAAACATTTAAATAATTATTTTCAACGTTTTTAAACATTTAAATAATTATTTTCAACGTTTTTAAACATTTAAATAATTATTTTCAACGTTTTTAAACATTTAAATAATTATTTTAAACGTTTTTAAACATTTAAATAATTATTTTTATTTCTTCAAGTCCAAATTTGGTAAAAGTCAACGTAACGGTCGTTGAGAAAACATTATCCCATCTTGTCACCGATTTCTATTACCGGAAGAGGAGTAGTTACAGCCGAATGCGGCGTAAATAAAAATATATATTAAATTATTTATTAAACATTAATATTTTTTGTTTTTGCAGTTACTCGTTTACCACACACAATGTTACGAATTAACAACATTTCGATCGAGGGCGATGTTAGCACCAATCCAGAAGAAAATAATGAATTTTCATAAAAAAGAAAAAAAGAAAAGAATTCTTTCTCTATTTCATTGTAACTTGATTAAAAAATAATGTTCTACTCACTTTATGACGTCATTTTTTATTTTTTTAAAACTTTTTGTTCGACTTTGCTACTAGATGTCAGATGAATAGCTGGCTACTCGAACCGGAAATGATAAAAAGTTAAAAATACGCACTCAGGTGACCGCAATTTAAATCAGTCGAAATCACCAGATAAGACGTACGAGATAATGGAGCGTTAGATTGGACGATCTGAGCTTATCTTGCAGCCTGCAAAATGACTATATTAAGTAAGTGAAGCACAAAATATGCGCAAAAAAAGTGTGCCACGTCTGCGCAGTGGCATTTCTCCCAACAATTCGTTAAATTCCTTCGTAACAATTACATAACGCTTATTAAGTTAAACTGTTACTCTCTCTCTCTCGCATCAGCAGGTGCGAAGAATTCATAACTTAAAAAATGATCAATTAAAAACATGAATTATTATTTTTAATTATTATTATTTATTATTATTAATTATTATTTATAATTTTTATTTCCAGACGCGAGATTCGTGTGCCTTAAATTAAACAAATCAATAAGATGGAATTGGAGCCAATTGAAATACGATATACGATGCTCAAGTTCGAAGCCACTAGCTGGAAAAGTATAAAAAAAAAAAAAAAAAAAAAAAAAATTAAAATAAAATTTATTTTAATAATTTTTTTAATGTTTTTAATTCAGATGATCGCGATTCGTCGCGAAGATTCGTCAGTTTGGGAACGAAGAGCGCCGTTATCGCCGTCTAACGTGCGTCAATTGATCAAACAAGGATGTAAAGTGTTGGTTCAGCCATCGAATCGACGAGCTTATCCCATGCAAGTGGGTTGGTTGTAGAAAAAAAAACAAATCTGGACATATCATCGATAAAATTGTCTTTGTTTTAGGCGTATGCGAATGCGGGCGCCATCATCCAGGAAGAAATAAACGACGCGCCGGTTATAGTCGGTGTCAAACAAGTCCCTATTGATCTCTTGATACCCGATAAAACTTATTGTTTTTTCTCACATACAATCAAAGCGCAGGATGCCAATATGCCGTTATTGGATGCGATTTTGGAAAAAGTGACGCGGAAATTGATATAAAGATAAAAATTGTCATTTTGATGTTTAATTTTTTTTTTTTTTTTTTTTATATTAAATTAGAATATCCGGTTGATAGATTACGAGAAAATGGTTGATAGTAAAGGTCAGCGGGTTGTTGCGTTTGGCATTTGGGCTGGAGTTGCTGGAATGATAAATATTCTGCATGGTTTAGGATTGCGATTATTAGCTCTAGGTCACCATACGCCTTTCATGGTAAACTTTTACTATCGTTATCTAATGAGATTAGATAGCGGTTTGTATTGGATCGAATTAATTGAAATTTTTTTGGTAATTTGAGGAAACAGGAAGTAGGAATACAAGATTTGGTATAAAAACTACCATATATTGTTTTTTTTTTATGCCCTTTTATGGTCATTTTTCGTGCATTAAACAATCGCTGGGAAGAGGCTCTACCGTCTTCCCCCGAATATAACGCCATGGCATTTTAATGTAGGAAATGAGTAGTATAATCATTTTTTTTTATTTTTTGAAACATTTTTGTTAAAAAAATAAAAAAAAAAATTAAGAAAAAAAAAATAAAGAAATTTCAAAATTAAAAAAGTAAAATGCAACAAATAATTTTTTTTTTTGTGTTACTTATTCGAATACAACAGCATTTCCTTATTTCCTACATTAAAACGCCATGGCGTTTTATTCGAATGAGAACGTTCTATTCAAATACAATGCCATGGCGTTATTTCGAATAATTCACCATGGCGTATTATTCAAAATGCTGTTGTATTCGAATTTTCGATATAATGATTAAAAAATTCAGTTTAAAAATTATTTTCGAATATAAGCCATGGCGTTATGTTCGGGGGAAGACAGTAGCCAATGGGAGTCTGTCACAATGTGTTGGAAATGCAGTTTGATAACTGGATGACACATTTTTTTATTTATTTATTTTTTTTAAATAGTTTTTTTTTTTAAAAAACTGCAATTTTGACTAACCAAGTGCATTTTTACACTGTAAAAAGCTAAATTTTGATTCACTAAGCGCATTTTGACACTTTAAAAGAGAAATTTTATGCATGTTACACTTTTAAAATGCATTTCTGCACTTTAACACCCTCAAAGTGCAACTTTTACAGCCTAAAGAAAAGTTTTATACACTTTTACACCCTAAAAGCAAATTTTGAGCATACACACACCTACAGAGTACATTTTACTGCATTTATTTACCCTAAAGTGAAGTGTTTTGCATTTTTAAACCCTTAAAGTTCAATTTTCTGTGTTTTTACACTTAAAATTGAAGTTCTATGCTTAACAAATTTTTTTTTTCTAAATTACTTTGCCATAACTCTGCATAAAATCACATTTTATTTATTTCTAGCATATTGGACCGGCTCACAATTACCGTACGAGTGGAATGGCGCGGCAAGCCATTCGTGATGCTGGCTACGAAATAGCACTCGGCATGATGCCCAAATCCATTGGTCCTCTTACATTTGTATTTACAGGCTCAGGAAACGTTTCCCAAGTATAACAATTTCATTTTTAAAAAAAATAATGAAAATTTCTACTTTAACGTTTAATAAAAAAAAAGGGAGCGCAGGAACTATTCCAAGATTTACCTCACGAATTCGTTCCGCCGGAAATGCTGAAAAAAGCCGCCGAACACGGAGGTAAAATCACAAACAAAAAAAAAAAGAAAAAAATTCAATTTTTCAAATTATTTTTTAAATTTACAGCTACAAATAAAGTTTACGCGTGTTCAGTGAGCAGAGCCGATCACGTGGTCAGAAAAGACGGTAAAGAATTCGATCCGGTCGACTACGACGAAAACCCGAATGAATATTTTTCAACATTCAGTAAAAAGGTTTCAAAAAAACCAACAAAATTTATTAAAGGGTTACGACATCCAAAATTTTATGACTGAATAATGTTCATCATTTCTTAAAATGGCCGAAATGATTTTTAATTATTTTTTTAAAGTTTCCAAAACACGTTTAAAAAAATTATTTTGTAACTTAAACAGCTTATTTAAGCTCGGTGAGGAACATTGTCGGCCACTGGTGGCGGGGCGCTGTTTCTGACGTCGCAGTTGGTATTCCCCATGTTAAATACATAGGATTTACGTCACAAGTGATAACAATCGCAAATTCTTGATTTGCTCTCACTTTTTCATATTGTCGTCTAAACTCTATCCAACAATTCGTGCACGAAACTGAAAAGTGAACTTTTTTGCATTGTACCGAAAGTATATATTGTGGTATCTTATTTTAATCCTTTAGTCGAGCCGAGTCGAAAAATCATTGTTTCGTAGCCAAAAAATATATGCAACAATACAAAAACCCAAATGTAAATAATTTTTTAAAAATATTGTACAAGCGTTTTCGTTTGTTAACAATGGCACGCACATTTTTGAATTATAAAGCAATGATTTTTCGATTCGGCTCGACTAGAGGATTAAAATAAGATACCACAATATATACTTTCAGTACAATGCGTCGGCCATTAACCAATGGGAGTTTCGTGCACGAATTGTTAGATAGAGTTTAGTCACAACTTCAACATTGGGTTTTAACCCAAAAATATTTTTCAAAAAAATCTCTGAATAATTATTTAAGGGTTTGAAACAATGCTTGATCCAATGGACCAATAAAAAACGTGATGTCATAAACTCTTTAAAAAAAATTAAAATTATAATTTTATTTCATCCAGATCGCTCCATACGCGTCTGTGATAGTAAACGGCATTTACTGGGCGCCCAATTCGCCCCGTTTGATCACAATTCCCGATGCCAAGTACTTGCTGCGTCCCGCATCGACTCCTTGGTTGCCCATAAACATGGGTTCCCCGCCTCTCCCGCACCGCCTTTTGGCCATATGCGACATTTCGGCCGATCCTGGCGGATCCATCGAGTTCATGATCGAATGCACCACCATCGACACGCCCTTCTGCCTCTACGATGCCGACCAACACAGGAACACCGAAAGGTAAAACGAATCGAATAAATATTTATTAATTATCTTATTGTTACAGTTGTGCTCATTTCTCAACATTGTGTTTACATGGTCGTAATATCACATCAGGATTCTAACACCAATATGCTCAAAGTACGATATTGTAGCCCGTTTGTGTTGTCCGATTCGTCCGGTGTGTTCAAAAATGACGACTTGTTTATGTGAAAAAAGTGAATTGAACACACTTTTGGTTGTTTGTAATTACATGTTAAGAAGCGAGTCAAAAACTCAGTAGGTGCGTTCGGAAACTAAAACATTTTCGTGTTTCTCGAGTTTCCCAGGTTTCGTTTCCTGAAATGTGCCGTCGTTTCCGGAAATGTTTAAGTTTAAAGGTCAAGTGCAATCTAAAATTTAATTTTAATATGTGAAAGAGCGTTAACAATGAAATGTATTTCATTTTTTAACATATTTTATTGTTGAATATTTATTATTTTATAAAGAAAACAATGTCTAGTTGGCTCGTCTTGTTTGTCACGCAATGCACCATGGTCGAGCAAGGATTGAATGACGTCACCAGTTTTGATTGTTAACAAAATAACCATCTGACATGTGCATAGTCATGCGCATGCACAGAAAGTTGAAATTCGACCAAATCTGAGAACTAGTTCTGGATCATTTGAATTTTAAGACTGGGAACGTCATTTGACCATGATCTTTGCATTGTGGAGAAGGAATATTGGAATTGTTAGACAATAATAAATATGCAACAATAAAATATTTAAAAAAATGAAATATATGTTATTGTTAACACTCTTTCACACATTAAAATTAAATTTTAGACTTGACTTTTAAGTCTAGAAACGCATGTACGCGCTTATTAGGAAACGCTACTATTTCAGTGTTTCATGAGCCACGCTTTTGTGTCTTACAAACGCACTCGTCTGCGCAGCATCTAACTCTACTGTTGTAGAATTTCAGGCGCCATTTGCTTTAGAAGTCACATGACTACTTCAAGTCACGTGATAGAAGCTAAAACTTAGCTAAAACTTACCTCAGATTTTCACTCAGAATTATACTTAAAACACACAATAAACTAACTAAACACATGCAAAACTCGTCTTTCACAAGTTTTAGTTCCCGAATGCACCTAATGTTTCGTAGCCCTTCTCAAAACTGCACAACAATACAAAAACGCGAAGGAAAATAACATTTTGCAAGTGTTTTTGTTTATTAACAATGGCATGCACGTTTTGGGGCTATGAAACAATGATTTTTCAACCGTCTGTAAAATAATACAGCACAATATATATTTTTCGAGAATTTTTTGAGTCCAAAGCCTCGCACTTAACGAGACACACTATTGGCCGAAGCACTCAATTGAAATACCGTAATATATATTTTCGATAACAAACAATAACTGCGTTCAATTCACGCTCCAATTATACTGCTATCGCTAAATCCAAGATAGCTGCCTGAACAATTGAATTTCAATTCTCATAAACAATGCCACATGTGGATTATGTAGAATCGGAATTCTGGTAGAATTAAAATTACCCAATCTTGGGGTAAAAGAGTCTACACAGACTACAAAGCTTAATAAAACGAAAGACGGAAGAAACATTTTTGCATTAGTAACTTGATGTTATTACGACCAGGCAAATCGGGTGCAATCAAAGCTACAATTTGAATTTTTGTTTAATAGTCAAACTTTGCAGCTTTGATTGAACCGAGCGAAAATAAAATAGATAATCTTTCTTCGTTCTTTTTTCTTCTTCTTTTCTTTTTCTCTTTGATTTCTTCTTCTTCTTCTTCATTTCCTTTCACTGGTAATAAACGTTCTATTATGTGCTCACTTGGGACGTGCAAAAGTCAGCAGGTGTTTTCTGGTGAACGCTGGAAGCGGCCGCTAGATCAATCGAATCCTCCCACAGGGTAGGAGTAAATAGCATTTCACTTTTGCTTGATATTTTTTCGAATGCACAAATTTAGAAATAATAACTAATAATAGTTTATTATTATTATTATTTTTTTTTCTTTTTTCTTTTTTATATTTGCAATCTAGTTCTGGAGGTTGTAGGTAAATAATTGTAAACTAATACTTGATTTTTTTTTTATATTGAAAAAATAATTAAATAATAAAATAATAAAATAATATAATTATAATATTAAAGATGATTTTTTTTGTTGTAGTTTTGCTGGTCCTGGAGTTCTGGTTTGTTCGATCGATAACATGCCGACTCAGTTACCGTTGCAAGCCACTGACGATTTTGGGGAATTGCTTTTTCCGTACATAGACGACATCGTAAGTTCATTTATATTAGACAGTTTGCGATTTCTCGTACGAGACCAAAAACGGGATTTAAAATGTCGTATAGTGTGTTTGCGATTTGCCACGAATCGTATTACATAAATCGGCGGCAACAATTTTTAGCAGAACTAGACACCTTATCACAAATTAAGTCTAAGTATTGGGCTTAGGGTTTGTGCAAGGTGTTTGACTAATAAAAAAACTAACCCGAGATATTGAAATTGACACAAATTTGCCACC
This sequence comes from Strigamia maritima, assembly GCA_000239455.1. NCBI lineage: Eukaryota > Metazoa > Arthropoda > Chilopoda > Geophilomorpha > Linotaeniidae > Strigamia > Strigamia maritima. Next base: position 16,986 of record JH431093.1, read on the forward strand.
ATTGCAGCCGAAGCGGAGGGAAAATGGCGGCAGAATTTCTCGACAATTGTTGTACTGTATGCAGTGCGCATGCGGAGATTTTGACCTTTCAAACGCGAATACATGTGACGAGATTTTTAACAATATCTCGTTATTTTGGCATTTTCGTAATGAAATAAATCTCGTAGGAGAAATCACACACTAGGCGGGTTCGAAAATGATTTTGCACTGAACGACCAGTGCAACTGATAGTGTAAATGTCAAGTTGCACGACTGACTTTTCGAGTTAAAATGTTGCATATGCATTTACACTGGAATTTACACTGGAATTTACACATAATTCACACAAATATGGCTGCCGTAATAAACAAACAAGCTGTACGGAGCAGTTGTTTTTCAGCAAGCACATCATTCTTGCCTGCTTTTTTTTTTACAAAAAAAGTAACATTACATAGTAACAATTAGTAACAAATAGTAACAATAGTAACAATTTTGATAATCATGCACATTGTTACTACTGACATTCGAAGCGAGGATTCAAGATGGCGGCAAATATAACACTTTAAACGTCAAATTCCGTTGCACGTGCATTTGCAGGACGAAAATAGGTCGTTTCCGTTTAAGACGGTTGAACGATGTTTACACGAATTAATTCGTGTAAACAACGTGGTTACACTCGTTTAAATGACTTTTCGAACCCGCTTACTGTCTCTTGTTCTTAAATCGATGTTGATTTTGGTTTTTTTTCATTTACAGTTGAATTCCGACGCAACGATTCCATTGAGTGAGGAAAAATTTAATCCTGTCGTATATGGAGTAAGTGGAAATGACAAATGGAGGATTTAGTCAAAGGTTTTGCCGATAGAAGAAATTTTATAGACAAAAAAATAATAAAGAAGAAATCTGGAAATCCCAATTACAAAACATGTCGTTCTTTAAAGACTTTACGACGTCAGATATTTTTATAGCTGAATAATTTTTCGCCGTCTTTTAAAATGGACTAAACTCTATACAACAATTCGAAAGAGTGAATTTGTTTGCATGGCACTGAAAGTATATATTGTGGTATCTTATTTTAATCCTCTAGTCGAGCCGAGTCGAAAAATCATTGTTTCGTAGCCAAAAAATGGGCGCAACAATACAAAAACCCAAATGTAAATAATTTTTAAAAATATTTTTCAAGCGTTTTCGTTCGTTAACAATGGCACGCACATTTTTGGACTACAAAACAATGATTTTTCGACTCGGCTCAACTGTAGAGGATTAAAATAAAATACTTACAATATATACTTTTAGTACAATGATTTGTTTCGTGCACAAATTGTTAAATAGTAACCCAAACAGTTTCTGACATCGCAGTTGGTATTCCCCATGTTAAATACATAGGGTTTACGTCACAACTTGTAACAATAGTGCAAATTCTCGATTTGGTCTCGCTTTTATCTCGCGTTTTCACAACTTTAACATTGGGTTTTAACCCGAAAATATTTTTCAAAAAACTTCAGAAAAATTATTTAAGGGTTTTAAATGATGCTTGATACAATGGACCAATAAAAAATATGATGTCGTATACTCTTTAATAACATTTCTTATTCTTTTAAAGGCGGTGATTGCAAGTAATGGAAAACTAACGTCAAATTTCGAATACATTCAAGATCTGAGGAACGCACGGTGAGGTCCAACTTGCGAGTTCCGACAACAATACGTCGTTAAATCCATTTTTTTTAGATTTCTGAAGATGAAGCCAAGCACTGGGTCTGGCAAAAATGTTCTCGTTTTAGGAGCCGGTTTCGTAGCTCCACCAGCGATCGAATATCTATCGAGGCACGAGGACATAAACGTCACATTAGGTTGAAATAAAAACAATAAAAATAAGAATAATAATAATAATAACAAAAATTTTTAATTCTAGCTTCCAATATAAAAGAAGAAGCCGATAAATTGGCCAGAAACTTCAACAATGTCGACCCGGTTCTGCTGGACGTGCTCGATAGGCCCAATCACATGGAAGATTTAATCAAAAAGGCCGATGTCGTCATAAGGCAACTAGAAAAGAAAATGTTTTTCAAAAAATAATTATTATATTTTATTTTTTTTTTTTAGTTTGTTGCCATACACCCTTCATCATAAAGTGGCCGCTTGTTGCATAAAGAATAAAATTAATATGGTTACGGCGAGTTATCGCAATCCGCAAATTATGGAATTGAATCAAGCAGCTATTGATGCGGGCATCTCGATCGTCAATGAAGTTGGATTGGATCCGGGGATTGATCATCTCTTAGCCGTAGAAGCTTTCGATGATGTCAGGCTTAATGGCGGAAAAGTATGAAACAAAACATCAATTTATTTCATTATTTAGACTTCGAATATTTATGCATCCAAAAAATTTTGAATTTGGTAAAATTTTATGCAAATTTGGTTTCATTTCATCGAAAAATTTGTGAAATTGGTGAATTTTAACCACAAAATTTGATGAAATTGGTGAATTTTAACTACAAAATTTGATGAAATTGTTGAATTTTAACCACAAAATTTGATAAAATTGGTGAATTAAAATTTGATGAAATTGGTGAATTTTAACCACAAAATTTGATGAAATTGGTGAATTTTAACTACAAAATTTGATGAAATTGTTGAATTTTAACCACAAAATTTGATAAAATTGGTGAATTAAAATTTGATGAAATTGGTGAATTTTAACCACAAAATTTGATGAAATTGGTGAATTTTAACCACAAAATTGTTAATTTGATGAAATTTGGAGAATTCTCAAAAGTTGCTATTATAAAAGTGTCAAATTTAATGAAATTCTATCGCAAAATTTGATAAAATGAATGCGTACAAGGTACGTTTCCAAAGGAAAACTACATTTATGCATTGAAAATATGCATTTTTGGCCGAATTTGGCAAAACATGCACAAAAAATAATAAAAACACATGTATTTATGCATTTATCCGGGCTCTAATCATTTGATAAATCAATTTCTTCAGGTTGAATCATTCGTTTCTTACTGCGGAGCATTACCATCCCCCGAATGCGCTAACAACCCTCTTCGTTACAAATTCAGCTGGAGCCCTCGCGGAGTCTTAATGGCAGCTCTTAATTCAGCAGTATACAAGAAAGATGGAAAAGTAAATCAATTATTTCTTCTTTTTTTTAAATTTAATAACTTTTTAATATCTTTTTAATATTTTAACAGAAAATTGAAGTTCCAGGCGAAGGAGGTTTATTGGAACATCCATTCGACGTTGATTTCTTCCCAGCGTTTAATTTGGAATGTTTTCCCAATCGTGATTCGCTCATTTATTCGGAGTTGTACAAAATACCCGAAGCTAATACGGTTTTAAGAGGAACGTTGAGATATAAAGTAGTGAAAAAAAAAAGAATTATCAACAAATTTATTGATTTAAATTTTTTTTTTTAGGGTTTTGCCACCGCTATGAAGTCGTTCGTGCAGTTAGGATTATTGAGCGTTAAACCGCATCCCGCACTGCATCCAAAAGGACCCGATATCACGTGGAAGAAACTCATGTGTCAGTTACTCAATATCCACGATGATAATCTTTTTTTGGATAATTTGAAAGCGATTTTATTGGAACGATTGAATAAGGATATGGAGAAATTTAATTCGATTTCCGAGTGAGAAATAAACTGAATTATTTTAAAATATTATAATTTTCATTTTAATTTTTTACGTTTTACAGATTGGGACTTATGTCGGATGATCTTATCTCGAAGAAAAATACGCCTTTGGATACACTTTGTCACTATTTAGCAAATCGACTGGCTTTTGAGCCTTTGGAAAATGATATTGTTGTTTTACATACTGAAATAGGAATTGTTTGGCCTGATCAGAGACGGGTAATAAAGATTTAATGAAAAACATCACTTTTTTTAATTTTTTAAAATTTTTTTTTTGTGTTTTTGGACAGGAAATTCGAAATATCGACTTAGTTTGTTACGGCGATTCGAAAGGTTACTCCGCAATGGCCAAAACCGTTGGATTTCCTTCCGGTATCGTAGCAAAAATGCTTTTGGACGGCGAAATACAACAAAAAGGTGCCATAATTCCACTCACACCCGATCTTTATTCGCCTTTATTGAAACGATTGAAACAAGAAGGAATTACACCGGTCGAATCGTCACGGTTTATCGATTAATACCATTTTATTGTTATAAATATAGTACTTTAATTAATAAATAGGTGTCAATACTTTCATTGATATAGAAATTATTACGTAACATTTTTTTTTCTTTGTTAGTGTTATTTTTGTTTTGTTCATTAATCGTGTTATATCAAAGGCAATATTATTTACGTGCCATAACATTAATCGATTTATTTCTGTACGTATCGCTCATATACATCGACTTTAAGGTGAAAAGGAGTTTTAATAAAATTGTTATTGTTATTATACATTTATTTTAAGCAAAATAAGAGACATTTTTGTTTTTGCTCATTCTTTTACGTCATTTATGACGTCTTAATAACAGTACATGCGCAGTCGTCGAGTTCATCGAAGAGAGTGGCTAACTATGACAGAACATCAAGATGAGATTTCGAAAGGAAATGTTGTAAACGACTTTGGAACGATTGGAATTATATTCCAGAATAAATTGCTTAAGATTGTTGAAGAATTACGGTTGAAACGAGTTAATTTTATCATGTAATTACGTTTTTTTCATTTTTTTTTAAAAAATGTTTTTGTTTGAATTTTAGGAAACGGATGTCGAAAACGAGTTGAAAATCAAAATTCTTAGAGCAGAAAAATACGATTTGGAAAACAGAATTGTATGAGTATAACTACAGGTATTTTAAAACGTTTTTTTCATTGATTTATTTATTTTACAGGAGAAATCGATTAGTGAAAACGAATCGACTAACGAGAAAATCGAGCAACTCGAAAATAAATACAAGAAAATCTACGAGAGAAAATGGATGAGTTCAGAAGAAGAAAAAGTTGAATTTTTTATATAAAATAGTTAATTTATTTTAAATTAATAAATGATTTTCTTTTTTTTTTAAATATAGAATCAATTCGCGTTGTTAAACCAAAGATTAAACCAGGAATTGGACTGTTTGAAGGAAGAAACACGAGGATTAGAATTCGAAAAACTTGGTTTGTTGAAAACCCTGAGAGATATTGAAAATCAACTGAAAATCGAAAGCAGTACACGTCAAAAATTCGTGTCGCAAATGGTGCAAATTAATGAAGAAATCCAAACGGTCAAACAATATCAAAACGATTTAACAATCGCACAAAACCGTATTGAAAATTACGGTATTTTAAATTTTTACTTAAGTTATATTTTATTATTTTATTATTTTATTATTTTATTATTTTATATTTTTATTTTTATAGCCGCAAAGACAACGGAGTACGTAACTCAGTTACAAATAGCTCTTAAACACGATAATTGTCTTTTGAACGGTTTAAAGTCGGAACGATGCAAATTATCGGAGGAATTGCTCAAAACGAGGTAAATTATGAACTTAAAACATTAAATAAATAATTATTTATTGATAATTTGTGTTTTTAGGTATGATTTAATGAAAAGTGGGATGAATTCAGGCACGGAAACGGAATTAAAGGAGAAAAATGATCAATTGGAGCTTGAATTACAATTTGTAATTAAATAATTAATTAAAAATATAATATTTTGATTTTTTTATTAATTTTAATTTTTTTTTTTTAGAAAAAAAATGAATTGGAATTGTTACAAAGTCAAGTCAAAAACATCAAGGAAGGACAAGATGTTTGTTTCCTCAATTTATAAAATTCGAATTTTTAAATTTTATGAATATTTTATTTTTTATCACAGAAAATGTCATCCGCTATTTACGAAGCGACTTTTTTGATGAATAAATATCTAAATGCGACAATAATAGCGAACAAAAACGAAGAAATGTGGAAAGAACAATTTGAAATGCAAAAAGCTCAAATTGAATTTCAAAAAAATCAAATCCAAGTAAATATTTCACGAATTTTTAAAAAAATATTAAAATAAATTTTTTTTTTTTGAAAGATATTTACTGAAAAAAGTTACCAAGCAGTTGAAACGCAAACGGACGTTGCACATTTTGTCGAAATTGACGAAATTGAAATTTTAATGAGTAAAATATTCATTATAAACATCAATATTAAAAATACTAATAATTCACTCTCCATTTCAGATGATTTAATACATTTGATCGAAGAAAACAACCCAAAACAGAATTAATTATTCGTTTTCAATTTTATTTATGTAAAAATTTCTTTTTACTCACAAATAAACATCATTTTAGTATTCATTATGGAATAATGTCAAATTCTACCACCCGATGTCACTACACGTCTTTATTTAGGCGGGAAAAAGAGAACCCCGAAAAAACATTTGTCATTCCATCACCACAATGAGGTGCACAATCCCCGAAATTTCTTGGCACAACCGAGATCCAGTACTGAGCCTCGATTTCCAATACCAAGACGAACGAATTCGCCGTCTAGCAACCGGCGGTACCGATTCCCACGTCTTAGTAAGTCGAATCAAAACCTAATTTCAACAACTTCTAACAACATTTCAAATATTTCTCAAGATCTGGCTTGTGAATATCGCCGCTAATGGACAAATCGAAGTGGATTTCGTATCCGATTTAGCGAGACACAACAAAGCCGTAAATATTGTTCGCTTTTCACCAGATGGAAAAACCTTAGCAACGGGAGACGATGGTAACAAAATGACGTTAAAAAAAAAATAAATAAAAAATAAAAACCCGAAATTAATTCGAAAATTAACTCCACAGAGGCCGTGATTTGGTTATGGAAATTATCCGAAAAAGGAATGCAGGATATGTTCATGGATGATAGCGAATCAGAAAATAAAGAATATTGGAGACCATTACGATCATTAAGGACCCACGTTCAAGACATTTGCGATATTTGTTGGTCCCCTGACGGCCGATTTCTTATTTCTGGCTCCGTGGATAACACAGCCATATTGTGGAATGTACAGAAAGGTAAAATTGGATATAAAATGAATTTTTAATTTTTTTTTTTAAAAAAATAATTTTTTTTAGGTCGACTTGTGAAAATTCTCTCGGATCACAAAGGATTTGTTCAAGGAGTCGCTTGGGATCCACGAAATGAATTTCTAGCCACGCTAAGCAGCGATAGATCGTGTTTGGTTTATAATATCAAATCGGAAAAAGTCATTTCTCGAGTACATAAATTAAATATTCCGAATCCGAGCGAACCAACGCAACAGAAACAAGTTCGAATGTTCTGCGATGATACACTTAAATCGTTTTGCAGGCGATTAACTTTCACACCTGATGGCGAATTTCTTATTACACCAGGTGAGGATATTACAAATTTATCGCGTTATTAGATCGTTATAATTAAATTTTTGTTTCTAGCTGGTCAATTGGAACTCGATGATGAAGAGAGCATTAATGTTGCGTATGTCTTTACACGAAATTCGGTCAAAAGGTTCAATTTTTTTAATTTTTTAAGGTTTTTTAAAAACTTTTTCTTAATAATTTCATTTAAATTCATTTTTCAGACCTGTACTTTACTTGCCAACCGGCGATAAATGCGCCGTAGCTGTTCGATGTTGTCCGGTTCTATTCCAGTTACGATCGATCGATAAGAGTAAAATAAATGAGAAATTCACATCGACGATTAAAACGGATTCGAATGACAACTCGAATGAAAAGTTTACATTATTCGAGTAAATATTTATTAAATATTTCTTAAATATTTATTATTTTATTTGATTTTTATTGTTATTTTTTTTTTTTTTTTTTTTTTAGTTTGCCATACAGAGTCGTGTTTGCTGTTGCGACATTAAATTCCATTTTACTTTACGACACGCAACAACCGCTGCCTTTTGCGCACGTATCTAATTTACATTACACCCGACTCAGTGATATTTCGTGGTCTCATGATGGAGCTGTGCTCGCGGCATCTTCAACGGATGGATACTGTTCATTCATTTCATTCAAAGAGGGCGAACTTGGAATCCCCTACACGAAAATCGAAGCCCACGCAGTAATATTTGAATTTTAAATAATATGTTTTTAAATTTACATAATTTCGTTTCTAGGAACCAATGTCAACTAAAACGATCGATGAAGAAATTAAAAAAAAGAAGAAAGGTCAGTAAATATGGAAATCGATGACGATAATGATAAAATCGTGGCAATGGCTGACGATAAATGTGCTAAAATTGAAAAGCAAGCGCCCCCGAGTGTGAGTGGTCCGATTTGTGCATCTAATGCAAGAGCTCCACGACGCGTTCAATTCATAACTTTATCTTCACCGAAACAATTGAAATGTGTTAAAAAAATAAGTGATGACTGAAACTAGAAAATCCATTTGTTCTTTTATAGTACGGTAGGTACTCGTATTGTTAGTTGTTATTTAAAAATAAAAAAAGGAGTTTACAAAATAGTTTTAGGAGGTAAACAAATTTTCCTTTTCTCACTGCATCAATTTTGGTGCCCGAGAGATCCAACTTGCTGAAATATCATAAAAAGTTATTGTTGAAATAATATCGTGACTTTTTAATGGCGCTGCCTATTTGATTGTGGCGAATCTATGCCACTGTTTAATCATCTACCGTATTTTGTCGATTAAGGTCCGCCCTCGAATTACGGGCGCGCCCCTCGGCTGTAGTTTGAAATAAACGCCGCTCTCGAATTACAGCCGCGGCGGTTATTCGAAGTGTTCAGTTTCGAAGTATACCGTACATTTAATATACATTTAAGCATTTAAATGTTTAAATGTTTACATTTTAATGTATTAAAAACGTTTGCAAGTACTGTATATTTACTCTGTGTAGTAGAGAAGAAGCCATTTTTATTAAAGTGATTTCACAATTGGTTTTCTTCTTTACTATACAGAGTATATATACAGTAGATGCAAACATTTTTAATACGTTTGCATAGCTAAACGCAACGTACGTACGTTTGTTTCATGTACGCAACGTTTTAAGTTGTTTTTAACTTTTGTTGAGTTGCTTTCTAGGAAGCTGGACCGCCTGTCATTATTCAAAATGAGAGACACATCAAGGTAGAGTAAATAAACACTTTTATTCCTGTGTCCACTCAGGACCAGGTCAGAGCAACAAGTGACTAATACCTCCAAACACCTATAGAGGGCAGATAAACTGAATACATAATACGGAGGTCCAGAATGGCCATCCTAATACTAAACATCATCTTCTATACAGAACATAATATCACTAATTATACAGGACTATATCAATACTAACTCACATATTATAACAACATAAAACACACAATAAAAACCAACAACTTTAAAAAGTTGCGTACATGAAACTCAATTTACGACCAAACGATTTAAACGCCCCCCTCGAATTACGGCCGCACCCCTCGGCCGCAATTTGTAATAAAGGCTGCGGCCCTTATTTGACAAAATATGGTATTTATAATAACAATTGTCTATTATAATTATAATTTAACTGTATTTTTTGCTCTATTTTATAAAATAGTGCAGCCAATCAGTGAACTGAACCTTATAACGCCTTATAACTAGCTTCCCCTGTTGTGTATTTATGAGACAAATACAGTAAAAGTATCAGCACATTTATTCCTAGCTGCTCACTCACTCAAGCTGCTCTCTAACTCATTAGTTTCACTCTATATTCTCCAACTCTCAAGGTAGTAGCAACACCTATGGAGCGCTACTAATATTACAAACTACATCTTCCTTGTTTTTACAAAAGAAACATCAATACAAGATTACCAAATTATCAAATACAAAACATGAAATAACATTGACAAATACTACTCACAAACTACAGTAAATTTCAGAAACTAGATTAAACACTAAAATGCTATAAAATTTCCTTTGCCAAAAGAACCACCAAACTAGAGCTCAGTAACAAAGTCCTTAAACCATCCTGGCACTCTCTCTCGTACCGGTCTCTCTCTTTGTTCTGCCCTTCGTCTGGTTGAGGTCCTGGATCATTCTCCTCTTGCTCTATAGCATCCAAAATCACGGGAACATCTTCAAATTCATCGTCTTCACCACTTTCTACCTTCATACCAAATGTTTTAGATCGCAATTTTTTCACACGTGTTACATTGCGCTTGATTACACGCCCATTATTAGATACTAACATCAATTGTTCTCCTTCACTTGACTTAACCATGTAAGGTTCCACATCAAATGCTGTTGACAACTTATTTGTGTTTAAATATCCCTTAACCGCTATCACAGAACCTTGGGCATTCCGTCTGGTATCTGCATACTCTTTTGCTTTAACTTGATGTTTCCTCATAGTTTCAGCAACTTTCACTTCTGCCCTAGACATCTCTTTCACTAGGGATTGCATTTTTGTTCTGTACTGTCTGCTATTCATTAATTCTGCCGGGGTCTTCTCCGTTGTACAGTGAGGTGTAGTGGATACACTCTCAAAAAATCTCTTAAAGCTGCCTTCCAATTCTGACCTTCCAACTGCGAAGCTCTTAAGCTTTTCAAAAACACTTGGTTCAGTCTCTCTACCTGCCCGTTATCTTGTGGCCAATATGGTGTGGCCTGACGCAGTTTAATGCCATTGCTCTTCGCATATTCCTTGTATTCTCTAGAAACAAACTGCGGCCCATTATCGCTAGTAATTGATTCAGGAAACCCTTGCACAGCAAATAAGTCTTCCAACCAATCTACAATTTTTGTAGCCATAGTGATGTCTAGCATTTTGCTTCGGGCCATTTAGAAAAATAATCCACCAACACTATCACACTCTTCCCATCAGGAAAAGGTCCAAAAATATTGATAGCCAAATGCTTCCATGGCTGAGTTGTCCAGCTGGTCATTCGAAGTGGTTCACATGGTTGTGTCTGTCCTGACATGGAATACATCCTCGAATCAGGACCTCGACTTGTGAATCAATTCCTGGCCACCAAACCTTTGTTCGTAGTAAAGCCTTTGTTTTAACAATGCCTTGATGACATTCATGTGCTGTGTGTAAAACTTGTTGTCTTAATGAGTTTGGTACAACAATTCTTGCATCTCGCATGATCAAACCATTGACTTCCCCAAGCTCCTTGCTTATCTGCTTGTAAGTTTTTGCCATTTTCTTGTTTTTATTGCTTCAGCTACTTGTTGTAGCTCTGCATTGCCTACCTTTGCCTCAATTAACATTTCCACTGTAACTGCTTTCGGTATTGCATGTTTCGCAACAAAACTCACATAATGCTCAGTTAACTTCTGAATGCTGGTATATGGTTTTGTATCTGTCTTCAACAAACGTGACAATGGATCAGCAATGTTGGTCTGGCTTTCTTCATACTGGACTAACAAACTTATACTGCTGTAACCGTAACAACCATCGCTTAATCCGTGTCGATGCTCTGGAGTTTACTGAATAGATCACCTCCAATGGTTTATGGCCCGTCACGATGATAAATTCTCGTCCAAACAAGTACAGATGAAACTTTTCGCATGTCTAAATAACAGCCAAGGCCTCTTTCTCTATCTGAATATTTTCTCTTCATATCCGTCAGTGCCTTGCTTGCAAATGCTATGGGTAATCGATTTCCATCCTCTTGCTGTTGAGTTAGCACTGCTCCTAGCCCTACTGGACTTGCATCGACCACCAAATGTGCTTTCAGCCATTTCCGAAAAAACGTCAACCTTGTTGCTTTAGCTACTGCTTGCTTTAGCTGTTTAAATGCTTGTTGTTGCGGCACTTTCTGTACACTTATGTGGTCCGCCCTGGTCCTATTTGCAGTTGTGGAAGCAAAACTGCACTTCGAATGGTCAAAAATGGACAAAAATCGATTTTTGAATTTTGGCTGGAAAAGTCGGAATTTCTCCCCGTCCTCGGGCCACCGCGTCCCGCCGGAGTTAGACGCGAGGTCCCGTCGATCGCGATTTTTCTCCAAATGCGCGAAACCTCGTCCTATCGCTTCTCTGTCATGCTGGATGCAAAAACGTATTGATTGGAGCTGTAAATGGTCCAAATCAATGGGGAAAATCTGTGTTTGCCTCACACATGGGTCCTTGATGTGTTCTTGATGCAAACACGCATCCAGCTGCTTGGCAACAAACTGGCCGCGATAGGTATCGCTTATAATGCCATTAAATACATATTTCGAGCAAAAACTCACTAATATAACTGTCCATAGTCCATAAATCATCCACAGTTGCATAGAAGAAAAAAGTCAGCCATTTTGCAATCATCAAAAGATAGAGAGTATTTAATCTCAAACCCAGAAAACATACAGAATGATAAAAAGCCATAAGGCTATAAATAACTCAAAAGTAGAAAAGGGATCACACCCTTGACCAGTGGGTGATCCCATACAGCTAGACAGGCACATGGATCTCTGCTTACATATAGGTTAGAGCAGAAATACCAGGTGCACTCAAAGAAATGAATACAAGCAATTGTGAGCAGATTCAAAACTAGGATAACAGGCTAATATGAATCTGCTAATGTACTGAATATAAATATCAAAATAAAATACAAACACTTCAGATAATATTATGATGATATTATCAGATCATCATAACATCATGAAATCAAAAACTAAAAATAAATGTAGAACAATCTTAGAAATGTACAACAAAAACACACACCAAGCACAAACTATGTGCATGACATGGTGTACACACATGTTTCCGTTTACCAAGACCTACACTTTCCACTAACAGAAACAGGCGTAAGTGTCAATTGTCGCAGCGGGTCTGTCATAGTTGCCGTATGTGGGATGAATTTTGCATATGCATTTGCCAAACCAATAATCTTCTTAATTCGTGAATATCGCTTGGTTCCTGCATTTCAATTTTTTCTTCTCCTAAGGCAACTCCCCTCACCGTCACCAAATATCCCAAAAATGCTAATTTTGTCATTCCAAACTTGCATTTGACTTTATTCAGCGAAAGCCCTTTTTCTTGTAATGCACCTAATGTACGTGTGGACCTTCCTCAGGCAATGGTCAACTGTGGTTGAAGCTCGCAGTTGGCCAAAATGGTGAAAAATTGAAAAATCGCACTTTTGAAATTCGATGGAAATCTGAGTTCGGCTCGGCCGAAGCAAGTGGCCCGGCTGTGGCCAAAAATTGACGCAATTCCCGTCGACTGAAAAGTCGGCTTGA